>JAQZBX010011876.1:0-42053 GCA_029593785.1 Cabassous unicinctus
AGGTAAGTTTGAGTCAATTTTTCAAAGACCTTGAATGTCAGTAAGCCTTATTTGGATATTATTCATTAAGTAAAGCAGAAGCATAGTCTTTGTAAGAGTGATGTGGTTTTGTTTGAATTTTCTTTTTAAAGATATGTGTCTACACAGTCTAGTAAAATTTAAAACAGAAATCACTCTAGTCCAGAAACTATGTGTAAGAAATAAATGGATATATTTTTATATATGAAGGAATATATGAAAAGCTTATCATTAATTTTTGAGACTATATTTTATATTCTACTTAATTTTCACATGCAGCTCCATTCATTTATAAATAATTTTTTAGAGCACATTTTAAAGTACTGTAAACTTCTTAGAGAAATAACATTACTTAATTGTTTGTCTTTAGACATGAAATAATTTAATCTATCCATCCTTATTTATTGAATGAATATTTTGTTTGAAGTCCTACACTACATATCAGGAATATAAAATTAAAAATACATTGCAATCAAGAACTTTGTTGGCTACTAGGAAGAAACAAGCAAGGCCCAAAATAAGTAGAAGCTGTTACAGGCTCAACCACATACTCTACCATCCACACCTAATTTTGGCACTGAGGAGAGACCTCCACAGGATTCCTAGTGTGAGGCTTCATGGATGTGAAATGGTTTCAGGCAATCTCTGTGAACCTTCTCTTCATTGTAACCATGTGCAGATAAGTACCTAGACATGTGAAGACAGGGAAAGAAAGTGAGGAAAAATCAATAAAAGTAAGGCAAGCAATAGAAATGTAACAAGCGTTTAATCATTAACATTAGATAGCAGTGTAGGAAACAAAGTTATGATGAATTTAGCGGAGATTTAAAGAGTAATTGACATGGGTGTTGAAAGTGGGCATAACCACTTAACTTCAGAGAAAAAAACTCATAAAACTTATCAGGTCATTTAGGAACAGATATTAAAAATGTTGAGTTTGCCAAGTTTCAACAGTTGTGTAACCAATGTTAATCTGCACCCTCTAACTCAAGTACCCTGGTACATGTTCCTTCTTGCAGGCAGCCATTGGGAGTCCTTCCAGAGAACCTACAAACTCAGTATCATTGAACATACTTGGAAAAGCAGCCACTGAGCCATTTGTGGGTGAAGTGAAACACTAGTCTGTATCTGCAGGGGAGTGTTCACCAACATAATCCTCTGAAAGAACCCCCATATCAATGAGAAGATATACCAAATATAAGCTACAGACCATAGTTAGTAGTTATATTTTCATGATGTTCTTACTTAATCTGTAACAAATGTTCCACAACAATGCAAGGTGTTGGTGGAGGGGAGATGTATGGGAATTCTTCATGTTATACATGAATTTTTGTAAACTCACAACTTCTCTAATAAAAAATATCTTTAAAAAAAGTTCAGTTCTGGTCAGGCAGTTATAAAATATATCAGGTGGTAGCTCTCACATAGTTGAGTTTGGGAGTTCTTCTCTCTGCACAACAGAATGCACTGTCTTATCTGGATGTTGGGCTCAGAAAGCTTCTGTCTACTCTGACCTGTTTTAGAAAAGAGAAATGTGTCCTGCCTTTTTATGCTGTATTTATCCTGAAAGACTGCCAGGATTGGAACGCTGGCTACATGTAGCGGTTCAAGAGTAGGGTGAGAAATCTGGATACTTTGTTCAGTGTGATGACTAACTCATTCACCTTGGGAAAAGATTTACTTTCCTCTGAAATAAATTTCTCAGTATATCAACTGAGGGAGTTAACATCAGTTTCTTGATGCATCTATATCTTGTCATGGGGAATTGAAACCATATTTGCTGTAAAATATGATATTTCATCAGGTCACCATGCACTGTGAGTCAAGAAGATGGCTGTAAATTCCTAGTGACCATAATGATAAAAACAGATATTTACATAGGGCTTATCAGGTGCTAAGATCTGTTCTGAGATCTTGACCTCTAAGAAACTATTTAGGGCAGTAACACATCCAAGGAAACTTTAGCAGAGAGACAGAATTTGAGCACAGGCCTGCACTTTCCAAAGTTCTTCTCTGTTTTCCCTAAATTATATGTTTAATGAATAACTGTTATATTTTGAGTTTTAGTTTTGGGCTTCCCAGCCTATGATGACTGCTTGGAGAATCCTCAGATATTTAGCAATTAAACACTTGATTTTCCAGTATCTTCAGGAGGCCTTAACAGTACAAAACTGTAGATAGAAAACAGTGTCACCTTGGTGCTTTAACAATTCTTATCTCACATGTGTAGTGAATGTCCTGATTTTGGATAAGGAGAGGAAGGGCTGTTGAATACAAATATATTATGCAGACAGAATGGGTGGCAGGTGGTCTTCTGGTAAATATTAAGGGCCACCAATGGCAGCAGGAAAGGACAAGAAGTATAAGGAATGTAATTGTGGGGAACTAGTGGATATAATAAACTTTGCCACTTCTAGAGCTGGGGATGTTAGCTTAATCAAACCAGTGAGTAAAGTCTGTCATGAAGGAGGCCAACATGTAAGGTTTAATCCAGGTATTGTTTTCTGATTCATGAATGCTCACAGAAGATAATGTGGGGAGTGGGGTGGTAGTCTAAAAATGTTTCTATCCTTCAATATGAGGAATCATAAAATCTATAGGTCTAAGCCTATCTACTCCAATCAATGTGTCATGGGATTATGGATAGATATGGTGAAGTACTTAAATGCTACTTATAGGAAAAAATGGTAGGGGAAGTCCTAAACACATCCAAAAAGATCTGTTAAGCATGTTACAAGTAATTGATTACCTGAGCTTTCCAGTGGAAGCCTGTAGCTGAACCTTGCTCTGGAAGGGGAACACCCATCATTCCTAAAAGAGTCATATAAAGTGATCTCAGTAATTAGATACCTTTTATATTGTGTTGAGTAGTTCTCAGTTTGTCCTGAAGTGGAATAAGAGCATAGAAGAAAATTGAACAAAAAGTAAATCTTATCAAAGCCACAATTTAGGCATTGACATGGGAAAGGGTGACCTTGCTACCATCATTTCTGAGTGTCAAATGCATCAAAATTAAGGAGGTACAATTAAAAACATACTCTGGTTTCTCTTCAGATCATATACATCTTTCACCTTTTAAAAGACATGATTTTGAACCCACAATACTGTGGGAGAAGACCCCATATATTTAAATTTTCACAAAGGCAATGGTATGATGTGAAGTCACTCAGCAGCCATCTCTCAAAATTCACAGACCCTTTTTCTTTGGAAACACATGACCCAGTTACCTTTACTCTGCTCCATGGTGACATTGATCCCAAATGGTTGGCCACCAACTCATTGCAGGTCCTTGAACTCATGCCTTCAGCTCTATATGTCTGGGCTTCCTCCCCTGGAAAATGGAAATTAAAAATAAAATGCTTTCTGGTCATGCTCTATGGGAAAATTAAAAGCATTTTAAAAGTCAACAGACAGTGTATTATTGATAAAGCAAAAACATGACTTAGAAATGAAGCTGCTACAAACACGTTAGGGAGATGTCCCTGAAGTAAGATAGCAATTGAATGAACTTCATTATATCCAACTCTAAAATCATGGAAATTTCCCTTAAGCCAGTATGTTAGTTAAGCCAGAAGATTCCTTGGACATCTTCCAGAATTTGGAATACTACCCAAATTTTTATTTACAGCATATTTAAAGAAGCACAACTTGGTAGTAGGTAAAGATAATCTTCCCCTGATGTCTAGAGAACAAACACATTTTATTATGAAGTTGTCAGTTTCCTGAAGCCTGGATGCTTGCACCTTGTATAGAGAGCTCATGAGTTGTTCCCTTGGGATATCATGCTCCACCAGGAAATTCTTATTTAGTACAAAATGGCCAAAGAAGAACATCCTAGGAGACAAATGTATTGTAATCTCTAAAGTCATAAATTTCATCACTTGATACTTTATTTTTAGACTTTGAAATTTTTTCAATAGTAATTTGAAAAATGCTCTCAACACTTTATTGAACATGTGCACAGTCCTTTATCCATCCATCATCCCATTTATCCATCCACCATCAATCCATCCATCCATCCATCCATCCATCCATCCTAAAACACATCTTTCCATCTGTTATCTTCATTTAAATCCCAGAAACAGTTTTTCATTATTTTTAAACTAATTCCAAAGTTCTTAACACAGATTTCAAGGCTAAGGTGTAATAGTTTCCCCTTGCTTATTTCTTCGGTTCTAGTTGCTCCAGTCTTGCTTAGTGTTTTATCTACATTCCTCACATTTCAACTTCTTCCCCATAATGAAACATTTTGACCTACTCTCTACTCACACTGGAATATTCTTCTCACAGTGTGCCTTGTCTCTGGACTTCATTTCTCAGAAGTCTTGCCCAAACTCTCAGGGGGAAACAAATCCATCTTTAACGATGCTGTTTTTTTTACTTTCTACCATGTAAAAACAATTTTAAAAGTACATATCAATTTTTAATACCTGACTTCCACTCTAGATTCTGAACTTTGTGATGGCAGGAAATGAGAATATTTGCACCATCTTATTTCTAGTATTGAGCTGAGTGTCTGACATAGAACAATTGCTCAATAAATATTGCTATCTGACAGAATTATTTTAATTCTTCCAACCAAATTGCTATTATTTCAACCAAAATTTACTTCACATTTGAAATACTTTATTTTGAACTTATATTAAACTTAATATGACATAATATTTGTGTACATATGGTACTTCCTTAGTAGAGTTTATAAAGTCTGTGCCATGTCTCCTAATCATTTTTTTCCTCAATAACCAAAATCACCTACTGGATTAAATCAAATATTAAGTTAGTAAAATGTATTTAGCCATTATTATATAAAATATCACTCCATAGTACTTTCTTGAGTGCTTATCTTCTTCCAGTCACTAAATGGAGCTGTGATGTTGAACTTGTCTTCAGGTAGATCACACACTAGCAAAAGAGAGAGAAAATATTTCTAACAAATGCAGTGTGACATATGTTACCATGTAAGAAAAAAAGAGGAGGCATTATGTAAATTGACACTTTAAAAGAACAAAAGAGCTATCTGAGGAAAAGTATATGTTTTGAGGGTTTTGAGAGCACAGTTAAAAATTAGCCAGTAATATGATGAAGGTAGAAAAGAAATATTTCATGGAAAAGAATTATAATGGAAAAAATAGAAGGAAGGAAAAAGCATATTACATGTCTTCAAGTAGTTTTGCAAGGCTGGAGCTTAGAGGGGGGCATGTGATCGTGTTCAGAAAGGCAGAAGTACAGAGTATGAGAGTTATAGAATGTTACTTGAAATCATTCTGCATTAAATAAACTCATCAACAATTTCAAGTAAAGTGAAAATATTGTAGTTTTTGTTTTTTTAATTAAAAATTTATACTTCACTTCTGAGAAAAGAAAGAGATATGCCATGGCACATAGGAGGCTTCAAAGCTATAAGTGAAATTCTGAATCTTAAATTGGGTGGTAGTGACATGGATATTTAATTATCATTATCTTCCATATATACATGGCAAATATGGATAAATAAATTAGAACTGCAGATAAATAAGGTATAAAGAGTGAATGGAATTATCTCATCCACCTCCCAATATGACCGACCATTATGGAATATTAAGTCATTAATCACAAAGTATTAAAAAATTGGGTAAAAGAATTTTTTGGAAATGAGTTATAGATGCAGTGTGATAGCAAAATAAGAATAAAAGCAAGCCTCAATGAATTTGACAAGCTACTTCTGAACCTTATATGGAAATTCAATGGGATGGAAAAAGTCAAAACACTTTTGAAAAAAAGGAAAGAAGTGGAGGAACCTATTGTACATAATATGATGACATCCTAAAATTAAATTCAAGGTGTGTGATAGTGATACTATTGGGTGGGGCAGTGCAGGTTTGACAGAGGTTAGAGTGGGGAGGGTGTGTTGGAAGGTCCATGGAGTAAGGGGGAAGACTGGGGGAGGGACCAAGTGAAAACTGGGGGTTGGAGGATATGTGGTTGAATGCACAAAGTTGGTAATGCTCTTATGGCAATATGACAAGGAAGGGCTACTGGTTTATTGTGTTGGGTGGGGGGGGCATTTGGGACAGGGCACAGCTGGAGCAGGCTTCTAGGGAGTGTGGGAGTGATCTCTCTGTCATAATGTGTTGTATCAGTGGCGGGAGAGCCACATAATGAGTGGGAGACAGTTGGACTCCCATCCTGGGGAGGACTGATATGTTCTCAAACAGAGGGGCAGGAGTCTCTTGAGAACATGCATGGCTCCTAATAGGAGAGGACAAACCAGTGTGTCAAGGTCTAAGTGTTGTTGCAAGTAATTATGAATCTTGTCATTTAAGGAGTCAAGCTGGATGGTCACTGTGGGTCCCAAGGGGAGGGGTAAGGAGGAATAGAATAGATGAAACAAGGGTTATTTAGTGGGCAATGGAAGTGTTCTACATGGCTTGCACAGGTCATAGTAAATACCATCAAAATTTATAAAACATGTACAGTCTAAAATGTAAACCATAATATAAACCGTTGACCATGATTAGTAGCTATGTTTCAATATTTGCATATCAGTTGTAACAAATGTACCATCTGCATATGAAAAGGTACTAATATGGGAAGGTGGAAAATGGGGAGGATGTTGGGTATATGGGAGTCACCTCTACTCTGTATGTGACTCTACTGTGACATAAAGTGTCCTTGAAAATTAAATAATAAGACACTGGGGAATAAATGGAAGAAAATATCACTGTACATACAGGACAACAGATATTACAGTGATGAAAGGCAAAATGTAAAAAAAAATGTAATATTTTTCATTATTTTTTAGTATCTCAATTTTTAATTTTATTTTCAGGTTTTTAAAATGTTTATGTATTTTATTGTTTATATTTAAACCTACCATTATTATTTCATTTTCTTAATAATTGTATTTGGCTCTTGTATTGGCTTCATTTCTGAAGAAGCTTTGGATCACAGAAGGGTTGCAAATGGTGCAAGGGAGGATCATTGTTGTGGGATGTCAGTGATGGGGGATATATGGAAGGAAGTTCACCTGGATATATATATAAGGTATATAAATGTGTTCAAATGTTCATGGGGTATTGTCACAGTGCGTGGAGACACACAATAATGGAGAGAATATTGAATTCCCATTGTGGAGAGCTCTACCTCATTCTCTAATGAAGCAGCAACAATCCCCCAAGTACAGGGGCAATGACTAGTGTAGGAGAATGGTCCATTCATGGGTCCTTGATATTGATGAATATACTTGTGAGACTTTGCTCTTGAAATTGAAACTTATCCCAGTGTTGTGATGTGCCTAAGAGTTACCTCCTGAGAGCCTCCTTGTTGCTCAAATGTGGCCTCTCTCGAGCATATAAATGCATTACCTTCCCCCCCAGAGTGGGACGTGACTCCAAGGATAAGCTTCCCTGGCACTGAGAGATTACTACAAAGCATGAACTTGCAATGCAGCTGGAAAAAGACCTTGAATAAAAGAGGGAAAAGGCAAAGACAAATGAGCTTATATGGCTAAGAGACTTCATAGTGAGTCGGGAGGTCATTCCAGAGTTAACGCTTCTGCACATATCAGCATGATCTCATAAACTGCCAAGTAGATACTACCCCAAATAGTGGGGCTTCTGAAGGCTCTGGAGACACCCAGGTCCTATGGTCAGGGTGGATAGCTCCAGAGATTGGTGCCTTGCCAGTGGGACCTACTTTGGTCTTTGTGCCCCTGAGAGTGACAGAGTTGGACTCAATTATGGCTTACCTACACATGGCTCATTTGTCCCTTCTATTTGAACCTACAGTTATGCTGGAGTTGGTAGGTGTATGTCCAAGAGACTTCAATCTTTGGTTGGTCCACGTACCAACTGGGTCCTGAGCCTCAGCAGAGTTGCAACACCTACTCTCCAGTTCATTGGACTCACTCAGGATAACTAACAAGGAGGTGAGAATGGGCAACCATCATACCAAGAAAATGAGAGAGCTACAACTGCAAGCAAGAGAGTCCCATCCATGGGCTGTATGATATCAAAGACTACTCTCAATTAGAGGTAGAGTGGACATCACCACTCATGCCAGAATCCTCAGAATTAGGGAATGAACTATGGACTACAGTGGACTTACTGGACTTCTACTATAAACTTATTTTGATTCTAGCAATTGAAGAAAATACCACATTGATGTGGAGGCAGTGGCCACTGGAGACTCTGAGGGCAAAGAGAGGGAAAAACAGGTACAATATGGGGGCATTTTCAGGACTTGGGAATTGTCCTGACTGGCATTGCAATGACAGATATAGGCTAAATTATATTCTCCCATAAGCTACAAAATTGTGAGTGTAAACTACAATGTAAACAATAATCCATGCTCAGTGGCAATGCCCCAAAATGGGTTTTGCAATTGCAATTAATGTACAACACTAATGAAGGATGCTGTTTATGTGGGAAAATGTGGGATATGTGGGGAGGGGGTCATATGGGAATCCCTATATTTTTAATGTGTCATCTATATAATCTAAGTATCTTTAAAAATAAATAAATAAATAAAACAAAGTAGCTAATCAGCTCACCACCTTCTACTCCCTTTCTGTCTCAAAAACAGTGGACAGCTTTAGTCCTGTGCTGTACCCTTCCAATCTTGCAAACCAAGTTTCTATATCTCTCTCTGTGTCACCAGCAAGCTATGTTATGGGCTGGATCCCACTGCTGCCTATTGTAATACTGGTAGATGTGCAAAAGTAATCAGTAAGCAGAGAGAGCAATTTACTAGTATTTACAATGCTTAAGTTTAAGAACATGTTTTTCTGGGGTACATAAAGCTCCAAACCACTACACCATTCAAAAACTGGGCAAAAGACTCAAATAGATATTTCTCCAAAGAAAATATATAAATGACCAAAAACCACAAGAAAAAAATGCTCAACATCATTAGGCATTAGAGAAATGCAAATAAAAAGCACAGTGACATACCATTTCACACCCACCAGATTTTTCAAAAACTGAAATTTACAAGAGTTGGAGAGGATGTAGAGAAATAGGAACACTCATTCATTGTTGGTGGGAATGTAAAATAATGCTGCTGTGGAAGACATTTGGTGATTCATCAGAAATTTACTTATAGAATTACTATTTGACCTGGCAATCTCACTCACAGATATATAGCCAAAATAATTGAGAGCAGGGACTCAAACATATATTTGCACATCAATGCACACCAATGTCCCTAGAGGCTATTCACAATTGCCAAATGATGGAAAGACCCCAAGTGTGCATTAACTAATGAATGGATAGACAATATGTGGTATATACACAAAATGGGATATTATTAGGCCACAAATGGGAATGAAGTTCTGATACATGGAACAACATGGATGGACCTTGAAGATATCCTATTGAGTGAAATAAATCAGACACAAAAGGGCAATATTGTATGATCTCATTGATGTGAAATAAGTAAAATAAGAAAACTCATAGAATTAGAATCTAGAATGTAGGTTAACAGGGTGGAGGTAGGGAATAGGTAGTCAATGATTAAAATGTATAAAGTTTCTATTCGGGATGGTGGATAAGTTTTGGTAATGAATGTTGATGATTTTAACACACCATTGTGAACATAATTAACCTCACTGAATTATATATTTGAATGTAAAAGTAGAAATGTTAAGTTGTATATATGGTAATAGAATAAAAGAGTAAAAATGCAAGACACAAATATATAAGACAATTCTTATATAAAGTTCAAAAACAGGAAAACATATGCAATATTGTACAGATGCATTAAAAAGGTGGTAAAAATAAAAACAAGAATGCAATTCCTATAATGTCAGTTGTGTGGTAATTTCTGGGAAAAGTAAAGCATTGTCCATTGTGATGCATTTGAGATATTGGCAAAACTTTCATTTCTATGGGTGTTTGCTTTATAATACTGTTTAAATTGACCATTTTTGCTCTATGCAATTTTCTGTATGTATGTTATGTTTATGAAAAATAATGTGACTGGAAGGGTAAAATGGTGCAGCCTCTAAGGAAAACAGTTTTGTAACTTCTTAAAAATTTAAACAGAATCACTATATGAACAGCATCCATAGTTCCAGGTATATACTCAAAGGATTGAAAACAGAGTCCCTAAGAGAAACTTATATATGAATGTTCATATCAGCATTATTTTAACCCAAATTTGGAAACAACCCAAATGTCCATCAACAGATGAAAGGATAATGAAACATGGCAATGGAATAATAGCCAAAAAAAGGAATGAATCTGTTACATGCCACAACATTGATGAATGAAACTATTATGCTGAATGAAATAACCAGACAAAAAGGACAGATAGTCTATGATTCCTCTTAATGAATATCTGGAATAAACTAATACATAGATGCAGAAAGTTGATTAGAGGTTATCAGGGCCTGTGAGGGAAGGGGATGAAGAGGTATTGCTTAATGAGCATGGAGTTTGTGTTTGGTGTGTTTGTTAATGGTTGTTAATGGTTGGTAGTGATGGTAGCATAACATTATGAATTTAATTAATACATCTGAATTGTACACTTTGAGTTTTTATTGGATTCATGCTGTTTTCCTTTTTTTAACCCTATTTCCTTGACCAAGCTTTCAATCTCCTTGGGTTTTCAAGAGAACTCTTCAAAATATGGAGAAATATCTCAGGAACACCATAGACTAAAGAGGCATATAGAGGCTGCCTTATCCTCTCACTTGTGCATAAAATATTTTTGGTTGATTCAAACAAAGCAATTTCTATGAGTTTTACTTCATATATCATATTTTCTGAGAAGAAACTATTATGTCATGCAAATAATGAATATAACTTTCCCTAAAACTCTAATGCAAAGTTTTACTTATATATATTTAACATGTTTCAGGGTACAAAAAGTCATTATATCAAAAAGGACTTGTCTGAAAAGTGATATAAATTTTCAAGAGACATTTTGGTATGATATGAAGCAAGTCTAAGTCTCTTACCATCTCCATTGTACCATAATTTTCCTGACCACCATCATCTCTACTGGATTCCTGCATGAGATTCATAGTCTCTTCCCCTGCTTCCAACATCAATCCATATATTCTATTCACAACACAGCAGCCAAAGACATATTTTTAAAATAAGCCATACAATAACTTCAAAACACTCCATTGGCTTTCCATCTCATTCAGAATAAAATACAAAATCCTTAAAATAGCCAGGTGGTATTTTGGGAATGTTAAATTCTTTTTTTTTTTATTATTATTATTATTTTTTTATTTATTTTTATTTTTTTTATTTTTTATTTTTTTCATAATTTTTTTTTTATTTTTAAAGAAGCTTTAGAGTACATAAGTTAAGACTTAAAATGTACAGAATTCCTATTTGGATCAAGGAAGATGCTGTGGTAATGGATGGTGGTGATGGTAGCACAATATCATGAATGTAATTAATACTTCTTTAATACATATCTGAATGTGGTTAAAAGGGGAAATGTTAGGTTGTATACATGGCAAAAGAATATTTCTTTTTAAAAAAATTCATGGACCTATACTACACAGTGAACCATAAGTTAAATCATAGACTATAGCTAATAGTACAGTTTTTTAAATATGCTTTCATCAATCATGACAAATGTACCTCACTGCAGGGTGTTGACAATGGGGTGGCATATGGAAATCCTGTATTTGATGCATTATTATTTATAATTCCACAATTTCTCTAAGAAAAAAATGGCCAGCAGAGTTCTACCCAACCTGACTCTACTTCCCCTGTGCACCCCATCTTACACTAAACTCCCACTTGCAAATTGTGGCTCCTTCACAATTTTTTTTTCTTTTCCATGTACACACCAGAAATGTTCCCCTCCTCAGTCCTTTATGATTGGAATACTTTTTCTCATATTTTTGCAGGGCTAATTCCCTCACGTCTTTCACATGTTTTCTCTATCATCCCTGCCTTGGTTTGGCAAAAGGATACAGATGCAAAGTAACAGAAATCTGTTGGCTTTTATAATGGGGATTTATTTTGGGTAAAAGCTTACAGTTCTAAGCATGGAAAGCCCAAATCAAGGCACCCTAAGAGGTGCTTTCTCACCAAGTCAGCTGGTGATCTCTGACGGGTCTCTCCTTCCCCTCCAGGCTTCCTCTATCAAACCCAGTGACTCTGCTCCCTTCCCAAATTCAGCTGTAAGCTATCAGGCAAATGTCTCATCTCTCCCAAGGGTCTCAGGTATTTTAGCCTTGTCCTTTCTGTCACATGGCAGGATCAAAAATGAGAGCTCTCTCTTCCTGAGTCTGACTGTCTATTTACATCACACCAAACAAGGGGGCGGGGACTAAAACTGAGTCACATCCAGTGAGGTAGTTAAATAAAAAGTCCTAAAGCAATCTCATAAAATAATCTAATCAAAGGCCCTTCAGCTGAATTTCATGCAATCAAAGGGTATCACACCCAGAGGAATAGTTTACAAACAAAATCTTTCTGTTTTGGGAATGCATAAAATAATCTCAAGCTACCACAATACCTTCTAATGAGGTCCTCCCTAGAAACCCCATTTAAAATTGTAACCCCTTCCCAACATCCTACTCTCCTAATTCTGATATTCTGCTCATTTTTCATAACAATGATAATACATTCATACTTTGTAATGGTTATTTAATAAATTTATTACAATACCATCCTGAAAAATACTGTAACATAAAGTATGATGTTTATTGCTTATTAAATGCCTCAACTTCCTGGAATGAAAACTCCACATAGGAGAGGATATATATTTCTATTTAAACTTAACCCATCATATGTCCCGATAAGCATTTGTGGGATAAAGAAATGAAGAATTTGCATGAGAGAATTTCAACTGAGAATACTTGTCACAGGGGAATGCAAAGATTTAACAAATGCAAGACATAGGAATATTAGCTAAAAGTCTATTTAATGAAGTTAGAGGTCCTTAGTCCCCCTCCCTCATGCTACAACCAGAATACTAATTGCCCAATAACCACCCTTCATTGGATACTGGAGGAGTCTCTTTGGAGAAACATCTATGGGAAATAGTTCCCTAAATTGAGTGTTCTATGACAAAATGTCCAGTTCACCTTTTGATCAGATAATAATGAAGCTTCAAAATTTCTCAACAATTGTTAAATATTAGTAGACCAGCAGATATTTGAGGAATTTCTATAAAATGAAAGAGTACCAAATCAAACACATGGGAATTAAAGAAAGAGCTCACAGGAAACAGAGACAAATCATGAGCAGTTGAAGACAGTCAATATTGCATTCATAAAAGAAGACCAAGATGCTATAAAAAAGAAACAATCTAAGAAGGAAAAAGATTTATTAAAATTTAAACAGTAAGAGCTGAAAAAAATATTCAATATAAGTGTCTAAAGATAAATGAACGCATGACTCAAAGTAAAACAATATTTTTAAAAGTGGAAAAGAGATATGAAAACTAGAAAAAAATCAGTTCAAATGGCAAAAGCTCTATTAATATGAGTTCCATAATCTCACATATTTTTGGCTTATATTATGTCACAAGGTGCTTCCAATTCCAATTTCTCTTTTAGTTATGGTGAACTAGGTTTCAGCAACAAATTGACCCAAAGCTATATAGAATTAAATGCAACAAAAGTTAATGTCTTATTCAAATAACAGTCTAGTTTGTCTCCAGATCAGCAGGAGTGGGGACAGACATGATTTCATGCATTAATTCAGTCCTCAAGTTGATGGAAGTTCTGCATATGCAATAAACATAAGTCATGCAGAGAGAGAACAGAATATTAAGGGCAACACTTGAAATTTTCTATGGGACAGACTTGGAAGCGTCATTCATCATTCCACTCACATTCAACTGGCTATGGAAACAGGCTATATAGGGAATCAATAGATGGATCTGGAATCTGGCAGAAATACTGCCATCATTGAACACGTGTCCTCCAATATCCCCAAAATGGCTGCTGGAAGACTTTTGTGTGAAATCTCATTCAGAACAAGATTCCCTCTGGAAGCCAGGAGAAGCCCAAGACATTCTCCAGGGGCCTTACATTGGGCCCTCCCAGGGGATTGGTGGGTGGGGTAATCAATCAAACCAGCAAACAGCTGGAACTCCTCCCATTCCATTAGCAAGGTGGTGGAATAATTAATAGTTCAGAAGGCAAGCACAAAAGCCCAATCGGCCCTCTTTTGCTTTTTGACCCCTATTCTGGCCTTCTTCTCCCATGCCTGGATCAATACACAAGCAAACCTGGGGACTTATAATCTATAATGGGGAATTGCATTCTATAAATCAGCCCTTTTTATCACTCTTCAGCCCCTTCTTCTCTACCTGTGACCCATGATCTGTTATTTTCTACCATTTCTCTTCACTCCTTACCTTAATAATTACTGCCCCAATCAACATGGTGTGCTCTTGAAATTCATTTTTTGCAGTTTAGCAGAGAACCTGGACAAAATCTGGCAACAGCTATCACTTAATCATGGGCCTAACTATTAAGGAGGCTGGGAAATATATGTTTAGGAAAAAAAGAAAACAGATTTTTATTGCAGCTGCTTGAACATCTCTATTCCTTGTTGTAAGCAGACGAAACAAGCATTTCTTTGGATGCCTTAGTAAGCCTCTGCTCTTGCTTTGCTAGCTCCTTCATCTCAGTGTCATTTAGTAAGCTTCATTGTTCCTGGTAGTAGGGAGGGAGTTGAAAACTCCACAATGTTCTCTACTATGGCTATTACCAGAGCACCCTAAATAATACTGTTAATTCCATCCATTATGACCCACTTGGGGGAAATGGCCAAAATGTTAAAAGGAATGATAGCAAGCAAAACCAAGACCTTGGGGGTCATAGTCTCCACTTGGAAAACCATAATTTGAGCATCTGATAAATTCTATTAGCTCAAGTTCTTCAGTATATCCTGGGCCTGCCCATTTGTCCCATCCCAACATTATCAACATAATTTAAACCACCATAATTTATTTAATGGAACAATAGCCTGATAACTGGTCTACCTATTTCCATTGTTGCCTCCAGTGCAATTCATACTCAGAAAATAGAATAAACATTGTAAAAGAATGGCTCAGTTAACCAAGCAGTAAATAAACAAATAAAAATATAGAAATTAGTTAACTTTATGCTACAACAATGTTCTATCACAGATTAAGTTTTAACAGTGAACCATAAGGTAACCATATTTTTATGGACTATTAACTATAGTTAATAGTCCAATTATAAAAATGTGGTTTTATTGGTTGTGACAAATATGCAATGCAAATGAAAGGTGTTAATAATAGGGCAGTATATGGAAACACTGTATTTTATGCATGGTTTTTCTGTAAATCCACAACTTCTGTTATAAAAAAGTATATATGTAAATAAGTATTTTTAAATTTATGTATATTTACATAGAAATTTATATATTTTGACTTTATAGAAAGCTTTATATGTATTTCTCTATATCTTCATCTATCTCTTCCTTTCTCTTTCTCTCTCTCTCTCTCTCTCTCCACCTCTATTTCTCTCCCCCTCTCTATTTTTTGAGTACTACTCCAAATAGAACAGTGAATTTGGATAATACCTTTTTGTGATGGTTAATTACGTGTGTCACCTTGGCTGGTTTATGGTGTACAGTTTTTTTGTCAAGCAAGCACTGACCTGATTGTTAGTGTGATGGTATTTCATGGATTAATATCTATATCATTTGATCGCATTTATGGCTGATTGCATATAAAAACTGCAAAAGAGATTGCCTGCAGCAATGAGAGGCATTTCCTCAGCCAGTTTTCTGATTATTAAGGCAGAACTGAGGAATTCAGGAATCAAAAGTATATCTACCTTTTCATCAGTCAGCCTGTTTCTTCTGCAGAATACAACTTCACCTTCATTGGAATTTTTAGCTTGTGGCCTGCCCTATGGAATTTGGACTTGCTAATCCCTGGTCACATAAGCCAAATCCTTTAATTATTATATATGTATATATATCCTATTGGTTCTGTTTCTCTAGAGAACCCTGACTAATACTATCTTTATAACTTCAGAGTAGGGAAATAAATCTCAGACAAAAAACAAGAAGAGCAAATCATAACAACAGTAGTAAACTTACTAAAGTAAAACCTTAGCCCCTAAAGACACCATAATTAAAATGTGAGCTATAACATGTTATTTATATTTTCAGCTCATATCTGAAATGCTTTAAACTCCTTTGTATGCAGAGTACATTAAAATCACACTAAAATCAATAAGAAAATGAAAACAGCCAATAGAAATATATGCAATGACATTGGCAATTGACAGAACAGGAAAACTGAACTGCTAATAGCTATATGCAGAGGAGCTCAACCTAACTTAATAAGGGAAATGCAAATTAAAGCTATAATGACATGCCATTTCACAAATATCTGATTTGTGAAAATTTAAAAGGGGAGTAACGTGAATTATCATCCACTGCTGATGTCAGTATAAACTGATTTCCTTTGAAAATCATTTGGCAATAGCAAATAAATTGTATAAACACATTCCTTACAACCCAGTAATCCCAATCCAAGAATTATACTTTGTATAATTATACTTTGCAGCATTGTTTAAAATAAGAAAACATTTGAAACCACCTTGTCTTAATTTGCTAAAAGCTGCTAGGAGAAAAATGTGAGAAAAATGTCGGCTTTTATAATGGGAATTTATTATGTTAAAAACTTACAGTTCTGAGGCTGTGAAAGTGTCCCAATCAAAGCATCATCAGAGATGCTGTCTCACTAAGGTTGGCTGCTGGTGATTCTGGGCTCCTGCCATGTGACAGAGCACAATGGTGACCAGCTCTGCTGAAGTCTCTGCCTTCCCCTCCAAGTTCACTTTTTCCTTATCTCAGCTGTGGGTGATCAAGCCTATGGCTTATCTCTCCCCTCTACTTGGTCCTCACCTCTTTCAGCCTCTCAGGGGCCACTTTCCATGCCTCTGTGCTCCACTGAGTTCAGCCTCTTGGGGTCTCTGTGTTTTTGCTGCTTTTCCCTGTGTACCTCTTCTTTCAATCATCCATTTATAAAGGACTCCAGCAAGAAGATCAAGACCCAACATGGGACATACCTCACTGAAGCAATCTGATCAAAGTGCCGCCCCCCCGCCCACAGGAATGGATTAGCTCCAAGAACATAAGGCTTTCTGGGATCCACAAAAAGCCCCAAACTCTTACTCTCACCTCAATGGAAAAGAAGCTATTCATACATTTTCATTAACATCTATGAATTAGTGATCAATCATGACCATTTTCTTCTAATCCTCTATGTCTCTCAACCTCTCTATCATGTTTTCTCTCTTTTTACCTCTTTGTGCTGAGTTCAGATCTAGCTTCCATTTCATGAATTCTCTCTTCAGTGGTGTCTAATCTACTACTTAATCCCTAAAGTTTTTAACTTCTATGACTATTTCCATTAGATTTTGATTTGGACTAATTTGATAGTATCATATATTTCCTCACATTTTCCATTCCTTATTTTATACATCTAATTACCAAAGAATAGTTTTTTCATGGCCTTTCTTGGCTAGCTCAATTCTGAGAGGTTCTTAGGGATATAAACCTGTTATTTGTTTTGTCTTCTAATTCTTACTAGAGTTTTTGCCCATTCATTTCTTAATTTCATATTGTGAGCTCAATTTAGGCATTGCATAGGAATCATTAAAAAATATAACTGCAGTTTCATTTTCCCTAAGAGCACCACCAGTTCAGAATCACTTTTTTAAAAAAATTTTCTTCCTCTTTTTTGTATTTTTTACTTAAGATTTATTTTTATTTACTTATTTCTCCCCCACCCCCTTTTTGTTTGCACTCACTGTTTTCTTTCTATGTCTGTTCATTGTGTGCTCGTCTTCTTTTTTTTTAGGAGGCACCCAGACCTCCCGTGTGGTAAGTGGGTGCCCAACTGCTTGAGCAATATCCTCTTCCCTCTTGTCTTTTCTAGTTTTCTATAATCTGCATGTAACACTTTTTAATTGGATAAAAAATTGGGGATTTTTTTACTGTGTTTTCTCTTTAGCAGCCTCATTACTTAGCTCAGATTCACAAGCCCTGCCCAGCTCTGGGAAGGAGGCAGAAAAAAATAAGGGCACCAACTGCCTCTCACTCCCTCTTCTGCAGGGGGAGGTGCAAACAAACTGATGACCGTTGGTCTCAAAGTCAGAGGCCCAGAGCCACACCCACAGGCCAAATGGGCCTGCCTGCTCCAGGCCCCAGAACAGAGGGAGGCCAAAATCTGCAGGTCTTAAAAATAGGGCTAGGAACAAAAGAGGCACTGCCACCACTCAAATTGTCACACTTCCTCCCCACCTCACTGGCCTGGAACCAGCTCTGATGCCCCTGGTGTGGGATCATGCCGGACACCAGGGAGACTGGGGAAACCATCCCCCTGACTACATAGTGGTCTCAGTGTCGGGGCAGGGACACAACCATAATTCCACATGCCAGGCACTGAGCTTTGTATCCTTTGTGACAATAAGTCAGTACAGCAGCAGCTGAGGGGGTGGAGCCCATCCAGGCCGGGACCCAGGCTAAGCCCCCACTGCCCATTCAGGCAGCCCTATGAAGCTGTCCTCTACCTTCTCTCACCTACTTCCCATGACCCCACGAAGTCTGTTGTCTCCATTTCACAGATGAGGATGCAGAGGCACTGAAGGGTGCAGTGATCAGCCAGGGCCCATGTCCTCCTTTCCAGCAGCCAGCACAGCTCCCATGACCAACTCCAGCCCACCTTGCTTCTGCCCCAGCTGCACTTGGCCAAATGGTGAAGGGCTGGGCCATGGGCCACTGCTGTCCAGACAGAGGACAGGCTCACAGGAAGGCAGTTTTCCCTCCTTTCCTTCTGGATCATTGCAGGACCTCCTCTGGGATCCCTATTTTCATCCATGACAGGACTCAGCTGGAATCCCAGCTCTGCCACCTCCAGGCTGTGTGACTCTGGCCAAGTCACGTTCCTCTCTAAAGCTCAGTTTCCTCCTCTGTGAAATGGGGCAGCAACAGAACCCACTTCCATGGAAGGTGGAATTAGGTGACCTGCACATGTACAGGGACTGCCAACAAATCCCTCTCCAAGACAGGCCCCTCCACAACCCCAACACCTGCTGAGTTGCCCAGGGCCTGGCCACAGAAGCATGGGGATCTCCGGGGCCACAGCTTCACACTGCCTTTCCAGCCTCGACTCTCCTCCACCTCCAGGCAATCCTGCCCAGCCTCAAAGCCCTGCTCAGAGATCATGCCCACCACAGCACTCCCCAACCAGTACCAGTGGTGCCCTTCTCAGTGCCCACCCTCATGAGCACTCACACTTCCACCAGGCCACCCTGTCTGGCAAATGTGGATGTGTGTGACCTGCAGGCTGTGGAAGCAGGTGAGGCTTGGTCTAACACATCCTGCTGCTTAGGAGGACAAGTTACCTGGAACCTCCAGTTCTTTTGGTCCAGTGAGGACCAAAAGAAGAGTAGAACAACACCTACCATAGGCGGTTATTCCAAGGACAAAGGAACTAGGGGATGTTAAACACTCCTTTGTCCTCACAGGATGGGACTTCCCTAGGACTCCTAAAAGCAGGGAGCCCAGGCATTGGCTGCTCTTGACAGCACCGGCTGAGGCAGGCCCAGAGGACAAGCATGCCTAGTCCTGGGGCCAGGTTACAGACAAACGGCCAGACCCAATGTTAGATGTGTGCTCTTTCTGCTGGAGGGGGCCTGCTCCCCACACACACATGTTTAGGCAAATGCCCACAGCCCATGAGACAGCTGAGTCCACCTTTGCATCTTTGCATCTCCACCCCAAAGCAGCTGGACACTGGACTCTGGAGCCCCACAGAAACTCAGGTTGGTTCATAGGTTGCCTGGAATCCCAACCATTTTCAGTGGACAAAACACCCAAATCACACCTGGAGTGGCCACAGTCCCGGCAACCCCTAGTCAGGGTTTTGACCAGTCTAATGGTCAGCTGTGCACCTGGCTTCTCTCTCAGGCTTGACTGTGCCCAACCCCCCACCCCCTAACAAGGCAGGATGACCAGCCCATGCCTGGCATACAGCAAAGTGCTCAGAACAGGCTTCTGCTGCAGAGGCTGCAGCAGACACCACCCAGAGGGCCTGCAGGGCCCCTTTTATCTTTCATCCTGAAAGCCCAGCATCCCCCATCTCACAGACAGATGCTGTAACTCAGAGGTGACAAGCAGCCTGACCAAAGTCAAGCTCCTCTATCGTGGATGGCTCCCTCTACACCTACAGAATGAACTGTGAGGAGATGGCATGGCTCTGAAACACCTAAGCTTAATTACAGGACACCAACAGCCAGCTGAGAGAGTTAAATTACTTCATAAACCCACCAGGTGGTCAAGCTTCAGGTGTAACAGCTGATACAACACTCCTGGAGGTACAAGTGCCAAGGGTTGTTGACCTATCCTGAGTGCTAGGCCACACTCCCAGCTCTAACCTACTTGGGCTCTAAGGGCTCTAAGCTGGGCCCTCTCTGAACATCAAATTTTGAGTCCTTCTAAGAATTCAGGATTCCAAAATCCTTGGCCTCCAAGACCTTTCATAGCCATAAGTTCACTTTTTTATCCAATGTTGACTGGCACCTGCTGTGTACATTCCCCAGGTAAGACAGTGAGAGGACTCAGATTGGGCAGTTCCCTCAGGGGAGATGGAGACAGCCTTGCTGACATTGACAATGCCACAATTGCCATAAGGAACAGAGAGAGCACAGGGAGAGCAAAGAGCACAGGCTGCCGAATAGGAAAGTCTGCCTGGAGGAGTCAAAGGAAGCTTGCCTAGGGTGGCAGCCCTTGAGCTAAGACTTGAAGGAAGACTTGTAGGTGCTTACAGAGCAGGCAAGTAGGGGATGGCTTTCCAGGTACTGGGTGGGGGTGGGGGTGTCTTGTTGGCCAGGGGATGACTGGAGGCCAGATGAGGAGATGAGGAAGATGTGGCCATTGGGTTCTGATGTCAGGCTACTATGGGTGGCTCTCCCCCTGGAAGCAGCCAGGCCTTACTGGGACATTCAGGGGCAAGCTCTGTGGTCAAATCAAATGGAGATCAATCCCAGCTCTACCACTTCCCCACTGGCTGTCCCTGGGCATGTCACTTGCTTCTCTGAGCCTCAGGCTTCTCATCAGTGAAATGGAAATAATTTACCCACTTTGCAAGGTCTTATCAGGATTTAGCTGAAGAAGCACACCAAGGCACCTGGCACATGATAAGTGCTCAGTAAACACCAATGCCATTAGCATTTTTCTTCTGGGAAGGCCTACAGGCCCTGGGGGCAGGGTCTGTCAGAGGGCAGGAGGAGGGACAGGGGAGAGGGGGTGGCTGTCAGCAGATGCTGAGCAACAGACTAAGGGGACTGGAGCAGATGGCCTCTCAGACCGGTTCCCATTCCAGAAATTCAGAGCCAGTTGCCAGGTGGGCCTGTTGGGCTGGCATACTCCATGGACCTGTGCTGAATGCATTACTGAGGCGCCTCCAATTTCTGCTCAAAATTGTCATGACAACTTTTCAGAAAAGAAACTGAAGAATGTCCTCTTCCCTCCACAAGTGGAAAGCCCACCCACCTCCCCATCCCCCCATTCAGGAAAGTTCCATTCCAGCGAAGGCTGGGCAGGAGCTGGTCACTCAGGGGAAGTGCCCTGTGCTAATCCTGCCTTCTACAAAAAGGAGGATTCAAATTTATTTCCTCCCCTCACTCAGGCCTTCAGGGGCCTGGAAATCCAAGGGCTGCCATGCCCTGGCTGCCCTGTGACCTGGGGAGGGGTGTGTGCGCATTGGCTCTTTGGGACCCAGTTTTCCTCAAATGTGAATGAAGGGGGTACTGGTAGAATTGCGAAGGCTTGGCATTCCACTCAGCAAGGCGGTCGCCCCCTCCGAAATCCCAAGCCCATACTGGAGGGGCTGACTCCATACGGGAATGAATGAAGTCATTCCTGCATGGAGAAGGGAGGGGTCTTTGCAGGGAGAAAATCACAAACCTGAGACTGCAGAGGAGGGGGCTCTTTCCTGCTTCCATCTTGGCTCAATCCATCAGTAAGGGATTATCTCAACCCCAGGAGCGGGGATCCCCATCCACACCTGCAGCCAAGCCCTTTCAAACATCACGAGGCACCCCACCCTGCCCAGCCCACAGAGCTCTGACTAGGGTCCCTCAGGAGAAGCATTGGTCCTCCTCTCTCTTCCCAGCAAGTGGGTTCAAGGTCCACCACCCAACAGGTTCCCTGAGGGTGTGAAAAGACCAGAGGGTGGGGGCGGGGAGGTGCAGGAAGACAGGAAGGTCCCCAGTAGCCCCGGGGGCTGGAACTGCAGTGCGGGGCCAGGGGTCCCCCCACACCCGGCACCCACGCTCCCTGCGACGGCCTGAGGGCCCCAGGGTGGGATTCCAAGAGAAGGACTGGGACTAAAGGGCTACGGAGAGGAAGGCAGGAAGAAGAGAGGAAGATGGGACAGAATACAGACAGCTGGACAGAGGGAGGGAGACACCGAATACCACCAGGACGCAAGCTCCAGGGACCAAAACCAGAGACGAGACACAGGGGTTCACGAAATACCTAGACTCGGGCACTAGGGGGTAGAAGAGCGGCTAGAGGAGGACATAGGCACAAGGGAGACCCAGATACACGGACAGACGGACACACACCCAGAGGTGGACACAGAGATGGACAGGGACAGAGGCACAGCGACGGTCACACAGAGAAACACAGGGACGCACACGCACCCAGAGGCGGACACACACACACAACGGGACCCACGGAGGCGCTCAACCCGTCCGCCGCCCCGACCCTCGGCCCGGCCCAGGCGCACTCACCGAGACCTCAGGCTGAGGAGGCCGCGCTCTGAGGCTGTGTCCTGCAGCATGTGCGGCAGCTAGAGCTCCTTGGCCTCCGCGCCGCATGCAGTTTCAGGGAGATCGGCCCGCAGGCGCAGGGGCGCAGGCCCGGCCTGATGAACGCCTGGAGACCACGCGGGGCCCCGGTGCAGCGCCCACGCCGCGCCTGCAGTGCACACGAGTGAAGCCACTCAGATTCACTTTTTAAGTTAATTTCTCAGTTTGAGGTTTTAGGGTATTTTAGATAGGATAAAATCAAAGTGCTAAACCACAGAAATCATAACCCATGCATATATTCCTTGGGTGGAACTTTTAAGTACACCTCACTCAGAGATCAGGATAAGATGGAAATTGTGGGAGCTACCAGAAATAAAAAGAAAAGTAAGATCCTGAAATTACAGACATGAACTATTGTTGTCATGGGCCTTACAGGACTTAGGGGGCGAAAATTCTGTTTATTTTTTAAAATTTTTTTTTGTGGTTTAAAATCTTTATTTTTAATTTGATGTTTATTTTAGGGAGAGGCAGGTAAGCAATTTAAAACAATTCTGAATCATCAATATTGTCACTAGACTTGCCTATTTGTGCTTGTCCAAGAACTCATTTTACATTAAAAAACATGTAGGAAATTTTTGCAATAAAATGTCAGGTTCCATTGGGTGGCAGCATTAAATGCAATTACACATACATGTATAAAATAGGGTAGAAATAGTATACAACTATGCATAACGTTTTGTAATCTGTTTTTTTTTTTTTTTTTAGGATTTATTTATTTTATTTATTTATCCCCCCCTTGCTGCTTGTGCTTGCTGTGTCCATTTGCTGTGTGTTTTATCCGTGTCTGCTTATCTTCTCCTTCCTGTGAGGTCCCACTGCATCAGCCCACCGCACCACGGGGGCTGGCCTGCCCTCACAAGGAGGCCCTGGGAAGCAAACCCGGGGCCTCCCATATGGTAAACGGGGGCTCTATCGACTGAGCCACACCCGCTTCCCTTATAATCTGTTTTCACCATTAAACAATATGATGTGTACATTTCCCTATTGCAACACATATCAATCTACCTTCCTACCTACCTACCTACCTACCTACTTATCTACCTACCTACCAATCTATCACATCTATAACTATCTAACCATCCATCTATGTTTATGTGTGTGTATAATTAATACTTGGAAACTATTCTACTATAAAATATGGTACACAATGTTTGTCAAACAAATATTCTACTGTTGGACATTGACATTTTTTCTGTTTTTACAATTATATTTAGCACTTCAACAAACTCTCATATGAACAAAATTCTGCATGATGGCATGACATTTTTCAAAAATATCTCTATTGTTTTCTTCAGTAATGTACCAAGATATAGTGTAAAAGAGTTTATTCTCCCACACTTTTGCCAACATAGGAACTATAGTTTCATTTTTGCCTATATTTCAGATGACAAAGATATTCAATTACTGTTTAACATATGTTTGATTGTCCATCAGTTTTAATATATTTTCTATGCATAATGGTCACTAAATATCTCAGACAGTTTTTCCTCTTAAACAACACTTTTCCTGCTGAGATGTTCAGATCTTTTCTGTGATTTGTATGTTATCTTTCTGAATTGAGAACATAAAAATTTAAATGGCATGTCTGTAGTAAATGTTTTCCATTTTTTTTGTTTTTGTTTTTGTTTTTGTTTTTAGGCTTTTAACTGTGTTTTATATTTATGTAATAATTTTACATTTAGGTTGTCACCGAAAATCCTTTCTTGTGTGGTTTTCATGTTCACTATCTCAATTTTTTATACTTTCACCAAAAATCCTTTCTTGTGTGGTTTTCATGTTTACTATCCCAAATTTTTTCTACCTGTATTCTTTGAAATGACTTGAACAGCACTAAATGTTTGGCTCACTCATTCCTTTACAGCCTCTTCTTGGTGAATCCTACTGCTCATTTTACTTTCTGAAAATATTGAATTGATTCTAGTTTCCAACACTTAACATGTGTTTTGGTTTTTTTTAAGAGACCCCAGGAATTGAACCTGGGACCTCATACATGCAAAACTGGTGCTCAACCCTGAGCTACTCCTGTCCCCTCAGTATGCCTTTTCTAAACTTCCAGTCCTTGATAACACTTTCTCATGTCTGACACTCCCTTCCCCCCACTCTCTACCAAGCTAATCCCACTCATCTTTTGCTGATCCTCATAATTTCTACCCAAGATCCATCACCCCTTTATTCCTTAACTTGTTGAACCCCAATTTGTTAGAGAAAGTAATGTGACCACATTTAAATGCTCAATTATCTAACTTGAAGTTAGAGGTGGCCCAGTTTTGGCCACAAAACTGTAGGAAATCTTTGGGAATTAGCCTTCATGGTTAAATTTTTTTTAAATGGTGAGAATAAATATTTCTCCCCATAGTTGACTGCTTCTTGCCTGGAAAAAAGCATGATGCCTGGTGGTGAAAATGTCGGTAGGTAATCCTAGGGCAAATGTATGAGAATGAAGTCTTATGCCCAAGATGTCAGGGTGGAAAGAGAGAAGACTTGGGACTCTTACTCATTCAGTTCTGAACCATTTTTCACCCTTCTTTGCTCTGGGTCTCTGCCAGGAGAAGCTGATCTGCATGGACTGTGTCTGCCTTATTCAATTTGGTTGCCGGCTGAAGTATAGTTAGGATTCCTGATTCAAAGTACCAGAAGATCATGATGGTGGGAAAATTTGGAATGAAAGAGGAGAGTATTTTTCCCTGCTTTCTCTTTGCTTCAACACACCACATTTCTGAGAGTAGCTGCATCCCTTCAAGATGCACCAGGCAGTCTCTCCACAGCTCCCAATCACTATTGACTTTGTAAGCCCTTTTCCTTCCCTTCTGCATCCAAGCCAGGGGGTGGCCACTAGCTATTCTCTTTGCCTACACTCTCTGTGCTTTCCATCCCTTCTTTATTCTCACATTTCTACTAAAAATTGTAAGCACATCCTTCATCCTGACCACCAGAGATGACCTTTCTTACCTGCTAGAATCCTACCTGCTACTTAAATGATACCTAGTGGTGCCACTGAGCCAACACACCAGCACTTCACTAGCCCTCCATTCTTCTTGTTACCTTACAAGTAAAACCCATTTCTGTTGGTCAGCTTTCCTCTTACTTACCCCAAATTTCATTCCTTTATTCCACGTTTTATATTTGTTTTAGTTTGCTGAAAACTGCTGGGAGCAATATACCAGAAATGGGTTGATGTTTATAATGGGAATTTATTAGGATAAAATTTACAGTTCTGAGTCCATGCAGTGTCCAAATCAAGACATCACCAGAGATGCTGTCTCACACAAGCTACAGCTGTGGGCGATCAGGATCATGGCAGTGCATAATGGCAGCTCTGCCAAATCAAGGCATCAAGCAAAGCTGTCTCCAAGCTCAGCTGTGGGCAATCAGGTATATGGCTCCTCTCTCCCCTCTCATCCACCCTCTTTCTCAGCCTCCTGGGGGTATCTCTTTCTGGACATCTGTGCTCCACTGATTCCAGCCTCAGCCTCTGGGTCTTTTCTCTTTGCCTCTTCACGTTTCTTATTCTCTGTTTTTTTCCTATGTCTCTCTGTATGTTTCTCCATTTACAAGGACTCCAGCAAGAGGGCTAAAATCCACGTTGGGTCATGCCTCATTGAAGTAATCAAATCAAAATCCCTCCCAACTTAATCTAATCCAATCAAAGTGTCCCATGCTGACAGGAATGAATTAGCTCCAAGAACATGATCTTTTCTGGGATACACAGAAATCCCCAAACTGTCACAGTATTAAATGCAATTTCCCCTAGGAATAAGTCACTTCTCACAGCTGCTGATTGCTGCATTCCCCTATGGCTTCCCTATAATATTATCCAATCATTCTCTCTTGTAATTATTTTTCATTTTGTTTTATTCTGTTGTGCTGCCAAAATGCAATATGCCAGGAATGGGTTGGCTTTTAAAATGGGGATTTATTAGGTTGCAAGATTCCAGTTTGGGGGCTGATAAAAATGTCCAATCAAGGTATCATCAGGCAATGCTTTCTCCCCAAATGTCCAGCTCCTGGTGATCTTTTCCCTTCTGTGTTTTGTTGCATTCAGCTTCTAGCTTCCTCTGGCTTCCTCTCTGCTCCTGTGGGTTTCTTTCTGTGCTTCTGTGGGTTTCTCTCTTTGTCTCTATCCATTTTCATCCTGATTATAAAGGATTCCATTAAGAGGATTAAGATACAGCCTGAGTCACACCGTACTGAAGTAATCAAATCAAAGTATCCCACCTACAGTACGTTTACACCCATGTGAATGATTTATCTCTAAGACATGATTTTCTGGGGTCCACCCAGTTACAAATCATCACACATTGTTGTCAGCAATTGACTATAGTCTTCTTGAAAGTAGGGACATCATGTATGGTATTCTTCACTGGTCAGCAGGATTTTATTCTTAGAAAAGCATTAGTTTAAAAAGAATTGTGAACACTTACCATAAACTTAAAATCTATAAATAAAACACTCCCTATGTAAAATCAGCCAAATATTTCTTTTAAAAATCATGACCAAATAGTGCTTAGCTCAGGTTTACAGGCATGATTCAGTAAATATAAGAATTCAATTCATCTCATTAATGATTTAAAAGAAAAATATCAAAACTTTCCAAATAAATATAGAAAAATATCGATCTTGTTGATATTGTAGATTTGTTAGTGTTGAACAATTTTTTTAATTTTTTCTCAGAAAACCAGATAAAAGGAAACTTCTGTTATCTTATGAGTTACCCATGAAAATATAATCAAACATCATATTTAGTGTAAAGATCTTGAGTACAATCTCTTTAACTAAAATCCAGAAGGATGCATGCCATCACTGTTACTTCTGAGTGTAATTTTAAAATTATGATAGGAAAATAATAAAATAGTTATGCACAATTTATATTAATGAAATAATTGAATAAATGAATCTACTGAATTTAATATATCATTACTAAATAGTCAACTTATTGAGCTGTAATCATTATTAATTTAATTCTCTTAGGTTTTCTGATTTAATGAGGTTAACATCACCACACAATACATGCCCCTCTTTTAACTCATTCATTTATTAAACAAGTATTTATAAAACCTTTAGTAAGCAATTGATACTCTTTTCTGTTAGGTAGAATAATTGTAAACTAATATGAGACTTGGTAAGAAGGAACAGTGGACTTTAGTGGCTAATCTGAGATGAAAAAGAACCAAAGTCCAAGATGCTTCATACATTTCTGGCTGAAGAAATAAAGTGGGTGGTGGAAATTTCAATATTTATATGTTAATTATTTTTCCTTCTTTTCCCATCAATTTTAGAGGGATACTTGTAGTAATTTTCATACTGTGGAAGGAACACTGAATGTGAAAATGATAAACACACCTCCTCTAACATGGTCACAAACTTCTAATCTCTGAATGATTCCAGTGGGACCACACCAATACTGTGGGCATATAATTCATAATGACCGCTGCAAATTCTCCATCAGTAAGAGGATGGACATTTTCCTTTCTACACAGCCAAAGTGGAAAGCATTTAGGAAAGAATTGAAAAGTCACCTCCCATTTTAAAATTAAGTTGGACTTTAGAAAAAGAAATTTGTCCACTGAATTTAAAGGACAAATCCATTCCACCTCATTAATACATGAAATCCACTTTGTAAAGTTCATTTGTGGGAACAGATTAAAATTTAAAAAAGAAAAGGATGGTTTAGATTTGGCATCATGTTACAAAAGGAATAGTAAAGAATTATTTATTAATTCACAGAAATGAATGTGTTTCTTTGATATGCTAAAAATCTTTTAGACAAAGGGAAGATTATATTAAGAGAGCCTATGTTGTCTGGCTCAGAATGCAAAAATCCAAGTCAACAGGTTTAAGTAGAAAAGAAGCAGATTTCCAGGTTAATTTAAGTATGAATAATATAGTGAACATGCCCATCCAAATATGGAGCATTTACCTTACAAAAATCAAATGCCTTTATTGTAGAAATCTTCAAATTTGAATGAAAGCTATTCAATAAATATTTTATGGAGATTCATATATTGGACAAATTAGACCAGATTGCCTCTAAAGTAGCTATCCATTTGGAGATCTATAATTCTAGATAATATAAAAGTAAGACCAATCTTCCCCCAAAATTGTATGTGGACTTTTAAATATTTTACGTTTGAAGTTTTCAAAACATTCTTTTATCTAACTTCACCTTCACAAGCCTCACAACCATGAAGGCAAGTATCTTTAGTGCACTTTTTGACAATAATAATGACAGAGAAATTAACTGACTTGACCAAGGTCATGGAGTTGGCCAGTGGCAGTCATGATAGGAATTGTTAGCTAATCTTCTCACTTATATTACCCTTGCAGATTTATCAAAATGTTAACCAAACACATATGAGTGGGGGAGTTTATCTTCTAACACATGAGTTAGTATACTTACGAATAAAAGTGATGTTACCATAATTTCAGAATTGAAAGCATCTCATGGCTCACTTCCATTAAGCCCTTCTCCATTTGCCAAATTCTATCATTTCTTCACACTCTTCCTTTTTCATGACCCTTTCTCCATCATCTTCTTCGGTACTCCTTTCATGCCTTTATTCTTTAATGTGTAAATGAAAGGGTTTGGCGTTGGAGTGATGATTCCATAAAATAAGGTCATGAATTTGTCCTGGTCCTGGGAGGAAGCAGGCTGCAGACACATGGCAGTAGCAGTGCCCTAGAAGAGGAAAACCACTGGCAAGTGGGAAAAGCAATTGCCCAGCACCTTCTGGCATCCTTCAGATAACGTGATCTTCCTCAGAGCCTTCACAATGCAGCTGTAGGAAATAAGAATGAGGAAGAGGGATACCAGGAGTAAAAATGCACTGACCAGGAAGAACTCCAACTGATTGAAGGTGGTATCTGCACAGGCGAGTCTGAGGAGAGCTGGCACTTCACAAAAGATGTGGGCTATGACATTTCTTCCACAAAGAGGAATCTGCATGATGAGCACCATCTGCACTAATGAGCTGGTCAAAACCATCAGCCAGGTCATGGTCACCAGTTGCAAACAGGCATGAGGATGCATGAGCATGGTGTAGTGCAAGGGCCAGCATACTGCCACATAGTGGTCAACAGTCATTACTGCAAGAAGGATGCACTCTGTGGAACCCATTTCCAAGGCCACATAGAGTTGACCAACACAACCCACCATAAGGTATCATCTTATCTAGGCCCTTCAAGTTGAACAGCAGCTGCGGGACAGTGCTGGTGGTATAGCAGAGATCATGGAAGATAAGTGGCTGAGGAAGAGGTACATTGGAGTGTGGAGCCAGGGATCCAGATGGGCCAAAAGAATGATGGCTGTATTTCCAAGCAGGGTCAGCAAGTAGAAAATCACAATGAAAACAAAGAGGGCCATCTCTAGCAGAGGCTGGTTAGAGAAACCCAGCAGGAAAAAGCCACCAAAAGATCTGGTGTTGGGGCTGACGATTACCTTTCATTGCATTGCTGTTAAGAGAGAAGATATATTTACATAAACAGGTACCAAAAGTTGAATAGCAATCTACAATTTCAATACCATTTCTGGGCACCACACTAAAAGAGGCAATGACAGCATATTCTTGATTTTTATTCTTTTAATTCTTGTATATAAATGATAATTCCAAATTTAAACCCTTACTCCAATTTTATGTCACCATTACTGTTCTTTTGATGTCTTCCCTAAGATATTTCTCTTTTGCATATTTTCTAAATATATAATATCTGGAACCTCTACTTTTCTCTTTCATTACCTCTAACTCTAAACATGCTTGTATCCCCTCAATTTTAGAACTTAACAGTACTTCATTTTGTTCTTTCTGTTCTCTTCACCTTTTCCCATTCTGTTCTAGATGAGGATGCAAAGTTATATGACTTCATTATCTACAGGTAATCAGAAGGGTCGATTTTCTGATTTCACTGTTGTATGAGATGGGAGCTGAAGCTGCCCTTCTTTCCACATTGCTACATTCCATTATCCTATATATGTTTTCTGTCCTTTTCATTTACAGAAACAGAATTCATGAAGTTCATCGTCATCTTGTAACAGTACAAAGTGATGGCGGTAGGACAGGATTATTAGAGTTAGGGGAGGCAGAAGTTGGGGTAAAATATGAAGCTGCATTTTCAGTTGAGAAGCCTGGAAATAGAATCCACTATTTTCAAGGAAGTCATCAAAAAACTTTTGTGGTGGAAACTTGGACTCATGGCTAGACATGTTGAATTAAAGGTAATATTAGAATATGCATACATGAACACAGATATACTAGTATACAGTTTGTCTCACTTCCATTCTGCCTCATTATTCTTAATAATGTAATATATTAATCACTGTGCTTTTATTCTTTAAACTCTGACCATTATCAAATTCTTGACAGTTTAATTCTTCCTCCATTATGACAGATTTCTCTTTTCTATATCAAATTTTATTCTTCCTCCTCCCATTATTTTCATTTCAGTTTTCAATGTTTCATTTTTGGGACATTGGAATTGTCATGCATGACAATGCAATGAAGGATATGGGCTGTTATACATTTTGTCATAACCTATAAAATTGTGCAGGGCAGAGTGTAAACTACAATGAAAACTATAGTCCACAGTTAGTAGCAATGCTTCAATATGTGTTCAATTGTAACAAATGTACCACACTAATGAAAGATGCTTTTAATGGGGGAAAGTGGGAGGTGTATATGTGAATGCCCTGTATTTTTGATGCAACATGTATGTAATTAAAACTTCTTTAAAAATTAAAAAAAAATGTTTTCTTCTTTTTTATGTCAGTTCTATTCAAAAATTTCACCCAATCATGACTTCAATTCATTACTGTGACATCATGAGATTATCTTCAGTTCTTTTTAACAGTTTTGATTATGAAACTGTATACTAGTATATCTGTGTTCATGTATGCATATTCTAATATTACCTTTAATTCAACATGTCTAGCCATGAGTCCAAGTTTCCACCACAAAAGTTTTTTGATGACTTCCTTGAAAATAGTGGATTCTATTTCCAGGCTTCTCAACTGAAAATGCAGCTTCATATTTTACCCCAACTTCTGCCTCCCCTAACTCTAATAATCCTGTCCTACTGCCATCACTTTGTATCAGATCCTAAAAACTCACTAAAATATGATTCTTTATCATGTGTCTTCCAAAATAATAACATGCAGCAGCTTCTCAGTTTATAAAATATCTAAATCAATACTGTTTAATCTATGTATTGCTCTGTGAACTTCTGAGGATTTTTGCGTTTAGCAGTCATCTTATATTTATGACACATTGACTTTTATATCTACTGTTTCCCTATATTACAGTTAGCTTTACCATGCATGTAATAAGAATCTTGCAGATAAGAGCAATAAATACTGTTTTAAAGGCCTTATAGCTAAGACTTAGGTAGAAAACAGGTATTTTCCAACTCTCTGCTTTCCTTTCTCTATAAGCCCTGCCAATCTCATTTACATAATGGCATCAGCCATCATCTCTAATCAGACAATTCACAAATACATACAAACACACTTCATGCTTGTCCTCCAATCTCAAATTTTCCCTACACTTAATTCATTCTAAAAATAAAAGACAAATAAAAAGATTGTTTTCTTCTGACTCAATATGATGTCCTGTTAAAATTAACAGTTTTTCATGAATGAAATAGACATCATGAAAGACATTCACCTCCAGAGATTTTCCTTCTGAAGTAAGTTAAAGTACTCAGTGATGTTGCAGCTTTGTCAGAAGTTTCCATCTGCAAATTTTTTCCTGGAAAGGGAAACCCTTAAACAAGACCATAATATAGAAAAAGGTAGAAAATGAAAGTAGGGCTGATCACCCCCAAAAATTATTTATGCCTATACATTTACAATGAGGACCATCCATTTTTACTCTCTTAAAGACCTCTTAAACAATTGCTTTATAGTTCCTAAAAAATTAATCTAATTATAAGTGAGCCATGAATTTATTTGTTTCTACAGAATAACATACATTCATATGTTGAAAGAAGGCAGAGTTGTTTATGATATTAGCATGGTATTCAGATAATACATTTTCTAATCAGCACTTACTCCATGAATTCTAGTGACTAAGAAATAGTATAGGCTTTCTATACAAATAGTTTATTTAATCAATTTAAATAAGTGAAACATATATGGGTCTGGTAAAATACTTAAAAAATAATATTCACCACTCTTTAATCTGATTATCAGCAGAGCATTTAATTACTTATTTATTTCTGATAAAAAACAAATTGGAAGATGGTGGATAGTGTCACACAAGAGCTCTCTCTCTGGGAAAGGAATAGAAATTCAGAAGAAGCAAAGAGAGGAAATTCTAGCAATGCCCCTGACTTACACACAGACACACATCCACACACATAAACAAATGCACAAGGCTTAGCTCACATGTCACTTTCCTGCAAAGTCTTCCCGAGTTTCCAAATCAAAGACAGTCTCTGCTTACAAAGAAACATACCGCTCTGTGTCTTCTAGTCTAGTATTACTTTTTCTGCCAAAGCCTGGCAGTAATCATTTGACTACAGGTTATTTCATCTACACAATCATAAACTTCAGAGCTGAGAGTAAGCATGTATGCTTTAGTCTCTAAATATAGAGTTCTTTTAGAATTATTTTACTTTTGATTTTATTGCATTGCTATCAGACAATGGCATAAAGTCATTCATCATGTTTCTAAAATTGGCAATATGTTTAATATTACTACTCATATTATTATTATGTACAATTATATACCAATTAACAAATGAACAGTTGTCTAGAAACATTAACATTTCCAAACTTAATTGAGTAATAGAAAGTCTGAGTGGAACAATTAAAATTGAGCCTTAATCAAACATCTACTCCCAACCCCCAAAATCAAATGTTATATCCTGAAAGCCAATTAAGGAAATTGAAAATGACCTACAAGAGTCAAACAACTTTGAAATAGAATGAACTGGGAAGATAAAAAAATTCCTGATCCCAAAACATGTAATATATAATGTTCAAGACAATGTAGGGTTAGCCTAAATATAGATAAAATTGAGTCCAGAAATAGACCCATGCAAATATTGTCAGGTGGTTTCAACAAAGGTACTGAGGCAATTTAAGGAAGAAAATAAAATCTTTTCAAGTAATGTTGTTGGAGCAATAGGATACCAGTATGGAAAAATGTGAATCTCCACCCCTACTTCACACCACACACAAATATTAACTTGAAATAGATCATAGGCCTAAAAGCTAAACTGAAGCTCTAAAACTATTAGAAGAAAACACAGGAGATAACATTCACAAAAACTTCTTAAACACCATATAAAGAAAAAAATGGATAAATTGGACTTCATCAATATTTAAAAACCCCTGCTTTTACAAAGACACTTTTAAGAAAATGAAAAGGCAAGCCACAGAATGGGATGTATTTCATTCTCTCTATATATATAAAGCAAGAATTGCATTCAGTGAATATGAAGAACTCTTACACCTCAGTAACAAGATAACAAACAACCTAATTTAAAAATGGCCAAATGATTTGGACAATTCACAAAAAGTACAATTAAACAATACACATATAAACATATAGTGTAATAAACACTAAAGCCTGTCATCAGGGAGCTACAAATTAAACTGTGGTGCTATCTAAACATTGCACATCCATTAGAATTGCTTTAATTAAAATATTGTCATAGCCCAAGATTAGTGATTATGTTGATGTTAAGAATATTGAATAACTGCAACTCATAAATTGCTGGTATGCATTTCAATGGTATAACCACTTTGGGGAACAGTTTGTCTCTTTCTTATAAAATTGCACATGCACTTGCCATATAATCCAGAATATTAAAAAATATCCATACCAGCTTTATTCATAATGCCAAGGGTTATAAATACCCCATGCACATATGCCCATCAATACATGATTTGATTGACAAATTATGGTACATACATACAATATTATACTACTCAACCATAGAAAGGTGTAAATAACTTATCTAACCTATAGTTATACAAAACAGATCAGTGGTTGCTAGGATGGGTGGAATTGACTGAAAAAAGCATAATGACAGACAGAAAATTTCTACTTGTTGATGGAGGTGATAATTACATATGTGAATGCAATTGACAAAACTCATCTAAGTATACACTTAATGTGGCTGTATTTGTTGTATGTAATTATACCTCAGTAAGTTTTATATAACAAATATAAAAATTGCAAATATTTACACCTATAAAAAATAAATTAGCCTTTAGAAAACACTTTACAGGTTAAAAAGCACTTTTACAATAGTGATTTTTATTGCTCTTCACAATCACACAACATAGTTATATTTTCAATTCTTCTTAGTTGAGAAACTGAATCTCAGAATGATTAAGTGACCTGCCCATGGTGTATAGTTAACAAATAGTTATAATTATGTCTTTGTATTTCAATGTTCTTTCTATTAGACAATAGTATTCATTAGTCCATTGTCCCTTCTGCTATAATTCCAGGTTGCTAAGCAAAATAAAATTACTTGTCTTATTTTAAATATGAAATTTATTATATATTAAAATAACTATAAAAAGAATATGTAGAGTAAATAATTTTGTCATTTCCTAAAATTGGCATTTTCCTAAAATATTCAAGGTTAGCATATTTCTGACAGGGTGGATTTTCTAGAATCACAAGATTTCTATTAAATTCTTCTTCTGCAACTTTGAAATCACCACAAAGGATTACTAAATTATTCAAGGGTAGAAAGTCAAGACTTCTTGACTTTCAGATCGTCTTTAGATTTATAATTGCCAATGACAAAATATCAGTATATTTTAGCTATAGAGAAAAATATGTCATGAATATCTTGTCAATTAAGACCTTTACATCCTGACTGGGAAGTTGGAATATCATTTAAAATTGCCTTGGGAATGAAAATGCAAAAAGATGGATTATTCACCAGCTTACTCAAATTTTAAGTCCAGATAATATTCACCTTTTTAGTTGTAGTAGTAACTAGTTACAGGTTTTTAAAAAAATCTAGTATGCTGTAAACAAAGCTGTGTACATACACTGATTTTCCACTTTTTCCACTTACCTTTTAACAGAATCATCCAATTTGTTGCATTTACTGCTTGAGGAAGGCAAAGTTGGGCAACTGCTCCAGATTTGTTTCATCTCGTAATATAATCTGACAGCTCCTCCTCTAGCACCAATACCAAAAATCTATATTGTACACGTTTACAAGCAAGAATCTCCAGTACGTGGAAAAGTCAAAATTGAAGTAAATATCAGGTTAGTGAAAGGCCTGGCCACCCACAAGTCACATATTTTTAAGGAGTTCATTGAGAGACAGGCGACCCGCAGGGGCCGAACACAGTCGTCTTAAACCCAGAGCCCCCACCTTCTCGCCAGCGCTGGCCAAGGAGAGGGAGGACAGACCCCAGCTCCCAGAGACCCCGCCCAAGGGAATGTGGAAGATGCACAAGAGAGAAGTGCTTCTGGAGGACTCCGGTGAACAGGAGGACTGCCTGCGAGAAGGGAAGACACCGCTGTGCGGTGTTTGGAAGCTTTCCCCTGATGCTGTGGAAGCTGCTATGCGTCAACATGATATGTATCGTCCGTGGATCTGTACATAGTTCATGAGATTGTTTCTTCCCCAAATGGATCAAAAGACCTCTTCATAAGGACTAAAAATTGTTTCATCTTAATATTTCTTATAGGAGTGAAATGCAGGTTCTCAACTCATGGGAAATTGAGTTATCTTAAGCATTTAGACATGGTTGCTAGTGGAACTTTGAGTAATCACACTTTGGTAATATTGGTGCTTACCCTACTTTTCATTTTTTAAGTCTCAAGATGTTACAGTTTCTCTAAACGGTACCTCTCTTAGATGTATGATGAGAACTTTTTGTGACCACTGAGTTATCTGAAAAAGCTGAACGTAACTAGTGGTTGTCAACGATGAGCAATAATGTTGTTTCAGGATGGACTCTGTTGAAAAATTTAAGTTGATCCTTCATATGTTCTGCTCCCATGTCTTCTAATGATGGCTAAAGCTCTTTTTTTTCCTTTATGTTTTTATATTGAAGCATTTGAAACATGCAGGAAAGATGGAAGAATAGAGTGAACACCTACAACCCCTTCACTAGTTTCACCCGTCGCTATCGCTGCCACTTTCAAGGCCTTTTTCTGATCTTTTGGTTTATAGAGTCATCTACACCCTATTTCTAACTGTGGTTTTCATATTACTTTATTAGGGTATCTATAATTTAATATGCAGAAAAAGCTTTGCAGTAGAAAAAAACAGAGAAAATTTTTATTAATTGTGACAGGTTAGTTGTATTCTAAATTTAATTTCCTTCAAAAGGACTGATATTTCTTCCAAAGCTAATTACTCTTAGAATTAAATTTTAAAATTTATGGCAACTCTACCCTAAAATTTCTGCTACAAAATTTTATTTTAAGCTTCAGAAAATTAGAAATTAATACATGAGTAGGATTTAATTTCCTATCATATTAGAAAGAAGATCTCAATTCTATTTCATTTTCAGTCTTTTAGCCTCCATTCCCCCTCAAAAATATCAACTATTGGATTTACATTTAAACATGCAGCTTGACAGTACACTTTCCTTATTCTAGAAAGAAAATTTGTAATGCTATCTGTTGTGTATGACTTTCTTGAAAATCAGGACAAAGAACTATAGTTTCTATTGCCCTGTGTTACTTTCTAAAAATAGAAAAAATACCTTTATGGTCATTCTAAATGTTTGAACTGTGAGGTATTCAAAATCATAACTTAGGTTTCAGGGCCAATTTAAACTATCACTAACATAGCTTTACCATTGTAAAAAATAAATTTCTCTGGTCTTCTAAAAAATAGAAATTCATTTAGTGGATTACACCTCAAAAAGGAAATAAGTAGGAGTGAAAATATTGGTATGCTCTAACGGGATATTAGGGCTGTATAGAGGATTCTAGAACATATATCTGTGAATGCTTATTGTTCTCCCCCAGAATCCCTTGTTCTGGATCATGTTCCTTGCATGGTAGCTGAGGCCACAAGAGAGTTTCTAGGAGGGAAACAAAAGCTCATAATCATGCTCGTGGATGCTGGAAGAAGATCTCGGAACACACGTGATTCTGAGAAGGTCATATTCCATTTCTGATCCATCCCTAAATTGACTCATTCTTTGTGGTGGAGTTGATATTTTCATAAGCACCATCATCGGAGCTCGGCGAGGATCTCCAAAAATGACTGTGATTGACTGTGTAGCATACTTCTTCATAACCATTGCCATCCTTATTTTCCTGCCAAGCAGAAGGAGAAAATAAGTCAAAGATCCAGGACCATCTATTAAATAAGAACTGAGGTGCCCTGCCCCTCCATCCTTCTGTGTCTTTGTCCCAAAGGATGTAGTTTTTATACCTCAAAAAGCTCTCACTCCAGGTCCTGTTGTCCTAGAGACTTCATTTTAGCCCCATGTTCTAAGCTTCATGCTACTATATATTCTACTTTTAAGACTCCCAAAAAAATAAAAGAGGAAAGAAAGACACTATTATTTCACTAACTATCTGGAGAATAGAAAGCATTCTCTCTCTCTCTCTCTCTCTCTCTCTCTCTCTCTCTCTCTCTCTCTCTCTCTCTTTTAGGAGGTACAGGGATCCAAACCAGACTTCATACATAGGAAGCAGGCTCAACCACTGAGCTACACACACTCCCATAAGTTATAAACTTTAGACCTAATGTGTTGATCAGCAATATTGTGACCATCAGGCCCTAAATAATTAGTCAAGTTATATAAAATTAATTTAAATAAATTAATTTTATTATGACTAATAAAATTTAGAATTTAAACCCATTTTCAACTTCATAAGAAAAGAAAGAAAAATTAAAACATTAAGATGGTGCACGCTAGTAGGAATACATTTATTCATGTTATTAATTTCCTCTATGTTCATAAATACAAATGTTAATTCCTACACTTAAGAATTGGAAAGGAATGTGAAGTGCCAAAAAGAATTGATGTTTCAATGGTGATGAGATTTTGAGTGTAAATTTACTTTATTTCACTTGTTTTTGCTGTAATTTAGAAAATTGAAATAAGAGACTTCAGCAGAACTGAGACCATAACAATGAGAACCTGGTGGCCCTCTGATTCAGTTAAGGCACTTTTGAAGTTGGGATCTCCTTCCATTACTGTGTAAAAATTACCAAGTAAATTATTTTAAATGTGAAAGATTTCTATGTCTATTCAGGAATTGCAAGTGTAAAAAGACTTATAGCTTTACTTGGAGAAAATCATCTTTATTTTAACATTCATAAGAAAAATGTAATTAAATTTTTCAATTACCTGAGAAGCAGTGGATGAAATGACTTGACTTGGAAGATGGGGAATAAAAAAAGGAAAGCAACCTAAGACTTTGGCTTATCACAGTTTGGGAGGGAAAGGTAAAAAGAACAGAATGTAGAGATGAAACTGCAAAGAGTCCCTGAGCATCTCCCTCCCTGGCATGTCCATGTTATAATGGAGGTGCTCAAAGCTGACTACACAAGCAAGAAAGAACATGTGTTCTGAGGAACCATGGACACTGCTTCCACTGCATAAATGAGCCCATACCAAGTCTAGAAATAAAGTAGATTTTGGAACAGGGTAATACTGGGTATCAACAAACCTGGTGCTGACAATAAAGTCTGGCAAGTTTAAAAGGAGAATAGTGATAGCTGGAAATTTAAGAGATATTTGCTATAAAAGTATCACAGAAAAATCTTTTAACATTTCAAGATGAACAATCATCATAAAGATAGGTACATAAAAAAACAAGTTACTAATTATTTTAAATTACATACAAAAATATAGACCCAAGTTCAGTAAACACATGAAGACTAAACCAATTTACATGTGCATGGTAACCACTTTTAATAGGTCTTTTTAATTGCTATTTTTTTCTCATTTTTTATTAGAAAACTTTTAGGCTTATAGAAAAATCATGAATAACTAGCACAGAGTTACTGTATACTATTCCTCCCACACAGAATTCCCTATTATTAAAATTGTGTGTTAGTGTGATAACTTTGTTAAAACTGCTGAAAATATTATTATAATTACACAAAGTATCATCCCTAGATTACACTAGGGTTCACTTTTTGATGTACAGTTTTGTGCTTATGTTTTTCATTTTTGGGAAAAATATCTCTTGATATCATTTCTCTAAATACTAATGAAACTGAGCCTCTTCACATGTGCTTGTCATTCATTTTATACCTCTTTTGGAGTAATATCTATTCTGGACTTTTGACCTTTTTAAAGTGGGATGTTTTTTTTTTTTTTTTCTGTTCGGATGAATGTGTTCTTTATACATTCTGGGTACTAGACCCTTAACAGATATATTATTTGAAAATATTTTCTCCCATTCTACTATATTGTCAATATTCTTTTTTTGTTTTTAATTTTTAAAAATTTTTAAAGATATTTGGATTACATAAATATTATACAAAAAATGTAGGATTTCCAATATAATCCACCTCCCATACCTCCCACAACCTCCCACATAAACATCCTTCATTAGTGTGGTACATTAATTGCAATTAATAAACACATCCTGGGGCTTTGCCATTAAGTATGGACCATAGTTCACAATGTAGACCATACTCTCTCCCACACAATTCTGCATGTTATATGATGATATATTATGGCCTATATCTGATGTTGCAATGTCACTCAGGACAATTCTCAAGTCCTAAAAAAAGCCCCTGTATTGCAACTGCTTTTCTGTCTCCCTGGCCCCAGAGCCCCCAGTGGCCACTGGCTCCACCTCAATGTTGGTATTTTCTTCCATTGCTTGAATCACAATTGTAGATTCAATTGGTAGTAGAATACCAATAAGTCCACTCTAGTCCATAGCTTCTCCCCACGTCCTGAGGAGTATGGATGGTGATTCCCATTCAACCTCCAATTGAAAAGGGGCTTATATCCCATGGGGAAGATGGATGGGATTATCCTGCCTGCAGATGCATACTCCTTCCATTCCCTGGGATGACCATTGTCCATCATCATCTCTCCACCAGTTGTCCTGGGTGAGTCCAATGACCTGTAGAGTATGAGTTGCTGCTCCACTGAGGTTCTGGGCACAGCCAGCACATGCAAAGCACAAAGACTCAAGTCTCTGTATGTACACCTACAAACTACAGCACCAAGTATAGGTTTGAATAGAAGAGACAGATGAGCCATGTGCAGGGAGGACATAGTTGAGTCTAACACTGTCACTCTCAGGAGAACAAACACAAAAGTAGACCCACTGGCAAGGCACTAAACTCTGGAGCTATCTTCTGTGACATAGGGCCTGGGTGTCTTCAGAGCTCTCAGGAGCCCCACTATTTGGGGTGATATCCACTTTGGAATTCTAGGAGAGCCTACTGAGTTGTGCGTAAGTGTTACCTCTGGGATGACCTCCCAATTCACATTGAAGTCTCTTAGCCATATAAACTCATTTGTCTTTACCTTTTCACCTTTTATTCAAGGACTTTTTCCAGTCACATTGCCAGTTGGTGCTTGGTAGCAATCCCTTGGTGCCATGGAAGCTCATCCCCAGGAGTCATGTCCCACACTGGGAAGAAGGTAATGCATTCATATGCTGAGTTTGGCTTAAATAGAGGCCACATTTGAGCAACAAGGAGGCTTTCAGGAGGCAACCCTTAGGCACCCTATAAAAATAGGCTAAGTTTCAATTTCTAGAGGAAAGACTCATAAGGCTAGTCATCAATAACAAGGGCCCATCAGTGGACCATACTCCCTCACCAGTTACTGCCCCTGCACTTGGGGGACAGTTGCTGCTCCCTTAGAGAATGTGGCAGAGCTCTCCAGGATGGGAGTTCAGTATTCTCTCATTTATTGAGTGATTCTCTACCCACTGTGACAATGCCGCGTGAACATTTGAAAATTTTTATATACCTTATGTATTAGTCAGCCAAAGGGGTGCTAATGTGAAACACCAAAAATGGGTTGGTCTTTATAAAGGGTATTTATTTGGGGTAGAAGTCCACAGTTACCAAGCCATAAAGCATAAGTTTCTACCCTCACCAAAGTCCATTGTCACGTGTTGGAGCAAGACAGCTGCCGACATTTGCCCAGGGTTCAGGCTTCTTGGCTTCCTCTCTTCCCGGGGCTGCATTTCTCTCCGGGCTTAGCTCCTGTTTCCTCCACAAGGTCAGCTGTAGGCGATCAGGCAAACAGTTCACTTCTCCTCTCCTGGGGCTTTCTTTCCAACATCAA
>JAQZBX010011877.1:0-42055 GCA_029593785.1 Cabassous unicinctus
TGTTCCTTTTCATAATTTCCTTTTCCTGATTTCCTTTAGTTCATAGTCCATGTTTCCCTTTAGCTTTTTTGAGCATATTTAGGAATCTTTTTTATGTTTTTTCTGGTATGTCCTAGGTCTGGTTTTCTTCATTGATGGTTTCTAAAACTCTAATCTTATCCTTTCCTTGCACCATCACTTAATATTTCTTTGTATGTTTGTAACCTTTGTTGAAACCTGGACATTGTTATATATTAATGTATTATTACTGGAATTTAGGCTCTGGAGCTTCTGTTCCTTAAGTTTGTATACAACTAGGGTTCTGACAGAGCTTTCCTTGAATGCAAGGAGTTAATAAAAAAGAAGAAAAAGAAAAAGAAACACCTTTCAAAGTCTTTGTAGGTTTACCGGTGCAATTGCTCTCCTTCAGGGCTTATCTATACAATGAGGCCAAAATGTAGGGCTCCCCCTGATCCTTTCTGTGCACATCTTGGGCATGCATGTGTGTCCCTGGGAATTCCACCATTTATACAGTTTTTAATGTCCCCTCTTCCTTAGGAAACAGTTTTCTCATAGTACTGGACATGGCACTGTATGTCCTACAGTTAGCAATCCCTTGCCTCAGACAGCACACTTGACTACTTTCCCTCAGCATTCTGTAGGAGAGCTTTGTGAGCTAACTTCTATATGCAGGGCGAGTTCTAGGACGGTGAGTCCCTCAGGCAACCACCAGATAGACTGGGCTAGAAAAGCATGCTCCCAGTATGTGCACAAGGGTTGCTCTGCTCCATTTGGAACCAAGACCAAGGTTTCTCAAAAAGCAAGCTGGCTCCATGCTACACTGGAAGCTAGCATATAAATGTCCTTTCCTTCCATTTCCCAGAGAGACTATTCAGAGAATTAGTTGATTTACATGGCCTTTTGAAGATGTCCAGTAACTCCAAGCAATCACATTTCCACAAAGCTATGGTTGGCTGAGAAACACAACCCATATATTTATTCTGCCCCACTCTTCTATGCTATCAGTTTTGTTTTCCTGGGATTGCACTCTCCAATAAAGCATTAGCATACATTTTTTACATAAAGTTCTATTTGTTTAAGAAACTTGATCTGATTCATCTGGCAACCCATTATTGGTGATATATTGAAGTGGTGATAAATGTCATTGGGTAGCATCTCAATTATAAGGCTTTCAACTATAGCTAATTGGGAAGAGGTACAGGTGGAAGTGATGCATTGGGATACTTAGTAAGGGCTTTGATGTTATGTAGGCAATGATAAAAAGATGACAAAAATAAATTTTCTTATGGAAAAAGAGTCTCAAAGAAGCTAAAAGCTAATTTAAGCAAACTTTTAAGGTCAGCGTGCCTTTATAGCAACTTTGAAGGAAATTCTTTTCCTGGAAACATAGGGGCAGATTGAATATGATTAAAATGATGGCATACATGAGAAGAAGATTAAATGCAAAATCCCAAGTGATCTCTTAGTTATAGTCAGGGACTTGATAAGGATTAGGACCCTATAAACTACAATGGGAAAATTCCAGTGAATAACATTGAGAATATTAAACTTCCCTGAATACTTTGGGCCAGCAAGTATAGTCCCCATCTCTTCTCCAAAAGAGAATGTTCTAGCCCCTTGCCTGGAGACTCTGCACTGACCTCACCTAAAGCAGATACCTTGCAAAATGATGTTATTCTCAAAATTTGTCACCACCCCTCAATACATCTAAACCAAAAACTGGGTCCCAACTTAGCACAGAACTCAGACTGGAAAAAGCTTACATACCAAAATAATTGTAGGACTTCATTATAGTAACAAGAAAAAAAATGGGCCTGTTGAAAGTAAATCTCAGTAGTGTTTGATTGTGGAGAGAAATACCACCCTAAATAGTGGGGGTCTTTATTGACACAGGATGTCAACTCATGACTTGAGATTTAGTGTTTTGACAAGAACATCTGAGCTGATCCAAAGTTGGTTATTCAATGATTGTTCTTTGGATCTTGCACATGGTTATGACCTAGAGTAAATAAAATGAAGATGCCAGTACATCGTTAGCATAGTACTGAGGAAGGGGTCAGAGGGCTTAGGGAACTGGGAATGTTACAATGGATGATCAACTTAAGACCTCTGAATACACTACATACGTGAAGAGCTTCCTTTCACCAACTTTGAGAGACTATGTGGTGGCTAACCCATATAGTCTGGAATTGCTGGTTGAAAATGTTGCATGAAACTGAGCTCTGTAGTATAAATGGGAATGATAACACACTCCTAGCACAGACAATGTAACAAGAGTTAAATGTCAGAAGCAAAGTATCTACAGGTACCATTATAAGCAATAAGACCTGATTGGCAATCAAAGCGTCCAATATATCATGGTATAATTAGGCATGAGATAAATGGACAAAAGGCTAGAGTGTTGCTTAATTTGTATAACTAAAAAAAATCAAGACCTGGCAAGCAGGAGGCTGATATCTGCTGTTGCAGTGGAAAATTGTCATCTTCCAATCAATATCCAGAATGAAGGTCATTCTCATATCTGGAGGCCATTGAGAAAGGCCACTGCAAATAGCTTTGTTAAATAACACTATGATTTCTCACCAATAGGGCCCAAGCTATTTGCTGGATAACTGTGCAGAGGGAAAATAGGAATAGCCAGATTTTTGAAGAATATTAAATATGGGGTCTGAGGCCCAAAAATATCATGGATTTTTGATAAGAGTGAGGGTAGATTTACAGAGGTGGTGTTTTAGTTTTCCAAAGGGTTGCCAATGCAAAGTACCAGAAATGGGATGACTTTTATAAAAAGAATTCATTTGGGGTAAAAACTTACAGTTCCAAGGCAGTGAAAAGTCCAAACCAAAGTACCATCAGAGATGTTTTCTCAACAAAGTCATCTACTGTTGATCCTAGTGTGTTGATGAAGTTTCAGCCTGCCCCTCCAAGCTCACCATCTCCTCTTGAGCTGCTCCATGGGCCCAGCCTCTTGGGGCTTCATGCTTAAATGGTCTTGTAGCCCTCACTCTTACATAGCAGGATCAAACTTGGTGGATTTCTTTTCCTGTGTCTGTCTGTCTCTGTGTGTGTCCCTTTATATCAGACCACAAGAGGGTGAAGACTCAACATGAATGATGCTTCACTAATGTAGCCCAGTCTAATGGGTCTCACATCCACAGGAATGGACTAGTTTAAAAGATAATCTTTGGCTTTGGGGATTCACAAAATTCAAACCATCATAGGTGGTAAACAGATTTGGGGCCAAAGTCTGTCCCACTGGTTCCAGAGATCCCATTTCTGGTTATTTCTTTTAACCCAAATGTGTAATTGGGGCAGATTTACTTAACAACTGTTGCAATCCATATTTTGGTTCTGTGACTTATGGAGGAAGAGTCATTGTTGTGATAAGGGTGAATCAAAAGCCCACAAAATAGTCCCCCAACCCACTCATAAAAATAGTGAATCAGAGGCAATATTGCATCTCAGAAGAATTAGATCTATATACCAGAATTCAGCATCACCATCAAATAATGAAGATGCTGGGGTGGTGACCCTCATAAGAGTTCCAATCAATCCACCTATCTAGACAATGAAAAGAAAGCAGTTGGAGCATGGAAAATGACAGTGGGCTACTGTAAACTAGTGCAGGTGGTTGCCCGCATAGCAGCTGCCCTGCAGAATGTACTTTTGCCAATGATGGTCAAGCCAGCCTAAAATGCTTCATATGCTATTAATCCAGTGAATGTGTTCTTTATTCCCTCCTGCAAGAATGATCAATGTGTATTAACTCCCTTTCCTCTGGGCTGTGTAGATGCTCACACTCTCTGTCATTATGTGGACTTGAGGACGTTGATCATCCTAATATTCCATAGAATACTAGGCTGATTCCCTCTGCCAATGATATCATCCTAATTGGACTTGGTGAATAGAAAGTACAAGGGACTGCAGATGCACTAAAGTAGCAGATGAATGCCAAGAGGTGGCAGATAAATGCCACAAAAATCCAAGGATCTGCCAATTATTAAAAGGTTTTGAGGGACCAATGGTCTAGAGTTTGCCAGGATTCATCTCTAGGGTAAAGGACAAGCACTAACCACTTAAATCCGCCACTGAGAAAGCAACTTAGCACCCTGTGATTCTCTGCATAGTTTGGAGGCAGAATATATCAGACTTGGAAGATGGCCCCCTCATCGTTTATTACTAGGAATGCTGACACTTTCAAGTGGCGCCCAGAGCAAAAGAGGGCTCTGTGTCATTTCCAGGTTCATTTAGTCCTCCTTCTAACAGCTGAAGGAATGCAAAAGTTTATTTTGTCCAAATGCTATTTTGATACACACACAGACAGTGCATTGAAGTGAAGGCGATGTGTAAAGTTACATATCCTCCAGGGAGCCCTGGCGAGATGAATATGCCTGTATCCCTGAGAAAAGACTGAACATAAAATATTTCATTTGTTTAATTTGTAAATTAAAGAGCAGTAATTGCCTAACCTACTAAATTGCACTATAAAACTCATGGAACACTACGAGTACATTTTGAAACAAGCTTTGCTTACATCCAAAAACAATATTTGCAAGAGATAGCAGAAATATAATCTATTTTTCATAAAATAAAATATACACACTGATTTTAGAGTAAATGACACAAATTGAACACATGGAATGCTCCTGTGACCCAGAATAGAAAGAAATAACTTTTTCTCAGCAAAACATTATTGCGGCCAATTTATAAAAATTTAAAAGGGAAATCCAAAATGACTTTCTTTCCATAAAGCAAACCTTAGACTTTAACAAAGAAAATTGGAAGCATTTGAAGGACCAATAGTTATTCTGAGTAGTTTCTTTCTATCTCTCCTAACCTCAGTCATGCCTTACAATTGAAATGCATAGACTCATTGGGAAAGAAAGAAAGGGGATGAAAAAAATAATGATTATTAAGTTTGCATTAAAAAGAAGATCTTTCCAATGGTGAATGGTGGCTTTAAAATAATTCATTGATTTCCGTGGAATATGATTTTTATAACTTTCTTTATCCCATAGAAGTCAATGGAAGATATAGTTATAAAAAGATCTTTTGCAGGATTGCATTTGCACCTCTGAGTGATTCACATGCAAATTCTTTTAGGTTGACTCAAAAAGAAGCCAGAGGCATTTTCAATCAAGAATATGCTCTTAGTTACCTACTATGGAAGGTAAACTGCCAAAAGAGACTGGAAGACTATTAGGGAAAAAAAATTGACCCAAGAATTTTTTTTTTTTTTACATTTCTGAATAAGATTTTTGCCTTGTTATCCACATTGAATGAAAGGAAATGTTGAGCTGATATGAAGTTTTCATTCAAAAAATTTACCTTTTCATTTGTGATCTAATCCTTTCTATGGATTACTCCGGATATTTGCAGTGAATATATTTTTTATTGCATTTTAGCAGGATTTATGCTTGAAAGACAAAGACAAGCTCTATAGAAACATTTGCATCATCACTAGTCAATCTGCTTAAAATTCAGACAAATGCTACTAGGTAGTTGTTGCTGCCTCGGGTAGTCATAAAATGTCAACTGGCCAGATTTCCCCCAAAATATGAATCTGGGGTCTAGAACAACTATCAGTGCTTTCCTTAAAATTATCGAATGGCTACTTTAATTGCATGAACTTTAAATAAGTAAGACCTTTAAAACAAATTTCAGTCGATGCAATTGATTTATTCTAAAGAATTAAAAGATGAAACTGCTAAGGGTGTTGCATTTCCTCTTCCATTTTCTCTCCCATGTTGAATTATCTCTGTAATGCTAAAGGTATCTTAAACATCTCTATTTATATTTCAGGAATTCAAAATCCTGGGCACTTTGCAGGGCTACAGTACAAGTCCACACCACTGAGTCCATTTCTTTGGCTGCAGTGACCCATTGTCTTAACAATGGGTCTTCAGTTTTTCCCAGCACTGAGAAAGAGAGCTGTCTCAGTTTCAGTGAAGCCTTTATACTTTCCATATATTTAACAATTGCTCTGCCTAATGAGCATGGGCAAAGAGTGTGTATGTGAGTGTGGGTATATAAAAAAAGCAACACCTTCAACATAGCAACCTTCTCATTTGGAGGTCAGGTAGCTGTAAAAGTATAAGTTGCCATCTCCATGATTTTTAGCCTGGATTTAATTTGCAGTCTACCAGCAACAGGGCATACATGGAAACACACAGTCTTTCTGTTCTGGGAAATCAGAAAAGTGAAGCTGGAGATGCTTGAACACTGTCTTACATGAAGAGAATGGGAGAATTCCAGAAAGGAAAAGCTATAGAAGGGATCCATCAACTCTGCCACCCATACCTCTGATTTGGCTCTGCACACAGAAGAGACTCAAAGCAGCTAAGCTAAAGACAGAGTATCTAAACTGACACCAGAGCTGCTGCCACTGAATTACCTTGCCTTTTTTGTATGGCTCTTTCTGTACTTTCTACTCTTTTCCACTGCTGTACATTGTTTAGCTTTAGATATGACTATCCCAAAGTCTTCATTCCTGAAATTTTCTACTAACTCTTGAAATCTGGCACTTTGAAGAGTGAGGCAGGTTAGTATAGGAAACAGGGAAGGCAGCTGGTCAGAATAAAGCCATAACAGCTGGGACCTCCCTGGTCAGAATATGGCCAGGAGACCCTGCCGGGAAGCTCTCTGAGGCAAGGCAGCTACTTGAGAACAAAACCATAACCATTACAGCTGAAAAGCCCACCAAGACCCTGGTCACAAGGTCCCATGTGAAACTCCCAGACTCCAAAGAAGTCCCAGAATACTCCAAACTGAAAGGCCTCCCTATTGATTCCCTGGAAGCTAACAGGTGAAGGTAGAAAGGCAACCAATCAGAACAGCAGATAACTGGGGCCCCTCCTTAATATGGCAAAAGGAGGTGGAAAGGCCTTAAAAAGACCTACTCCAGGGCCCCATGCACATGCCTCATTCTGTAACCAGTCTGCACCCATGTCCCGGGTGTGTACTTTGCTTTTTCCTTGTTTCTTAACAAACGCTTGCTACTGACCTTATTAAACTGGTACATCTCTGACTTCTTTCTTGCAACAAAGCCAAGAACCTAGAAGCCCAGAACCCAGAGCGTTCCATTAACCACGGTGCTAAAACTGCAATATTCTCTTTTAGGTATCTTTTGACTAACCTAGATCATTTGTGATTCCATATAAATTTTAGAGTCAACTTTTCATTTTCTACCATAGAGGGATTTCTGGAACTTTGATTAAGATTGCACTGTATTTATAGTGCAATTTGGGGAGAACAGATATCATAGCAATATAGGGCTTTCCAGTTCATAAGCAAGGTATACTCTCTACTTGTTTAGGTTTATTTGTACTCTCTCAGCAATGCTATGAAGTTTTGGATGCAAAGGTCTTGCTTGTCTTTATTAAATTTATTTCTAGGTGCTATATGGTTTTTATGTGATCATAAATGGAATTTTTGTTTCATTTATAATAGTTTGCTGCTAATACATAGACATTTAATTTTTGTCTATTGACCTTGTAACCTATGAGAATGTCAAATTCACCTTTTGGATTTAGTAGTTATTTTGTAGGTTCCTTAGGTTTTTCCATACAAACAACCATATCGTTTATGTAAAGACAATTTTAAGTCTTCCTCTCCAGTATTTACACATTTTCATTATCTTTCTTATTCTATTTTACTGGCTAGTACTTCCAGGACATTATTGAATAGAAACGATGAGAACAGACACCATTGCTTTGTTCCCAATCTCAGGAGTAAAGTGTATAATACTTAAAGATTAAGTGTGATGATTGCTATAGGGTTGTTTTTCTATATATCATTTATCTAACTGGCAATATTTTGTTCTATTTCTAGTTTCCTGATGGTTTTCAACAGAAATGAGTATTGAATTGTGTCAAATGCTTTTTTTTTAATACTTTTTCTCCTTTATTCAGTTAATACAGTGGATTATAGACAGTGGTTACGAAACCAAATTTGTGCTTCGAAGATTAACCCCAACTGCTCATATATTGGTGAATGTCATATACTCTAATTTTGTTCACTATTTTTGCATCTATGTTCATGAGTGATCTTGGTCTGCAATTTTCTTGTCAATTTTCAGTATTAGAGTTATTTGGGCCTTATAAAACTAGTTGAGATATGTTCTACCCTCCTTTTTATCAAAGTGTTCGCATAAAGTTGGTATTTTTTCATCTTTACTAAATGTTTACAGGATTTATTTTTATTAAGGAATCTTTAAAAAAAATTATATGTCTACTGGTTTAGGTATGTTCAGATTTTCTATTTCTTCTTGTCAATTTTTATAATTTGTTTATCAAAGAATTTTTCCATTTGATCTCAGTTGTAGAACTGATGGAGATTAATTTGTTTATAATATTTCCTTATTATCTTATTACTATCTGAAGGATGTCTACCGATATTTTTCCCTTTTATACTGGTAATTTTTATTTCCTGCTTTTCTTGCTCATTCATGTTGTGCTTTTCTACAGCTAACTACTTCTTCAAGGAGCCCTGGTTCTTTTTAGTGGAGAATTGTATTACGTTACCAAGCTCTAAGTGCTAAAAATGCTCCTTCCCATTGGGGTGTTGCTTCTTTCTGTTCCTCTTAGCGGACCAAGCTAGTAAATACATATGCACACGCTCACACACACAACCATATATGTATATATATTTACATCTAAATTTATTTCATTATTCATATATGGTAAAAATTATATATTAGTCCAAATCCAGTTCAACCTCATAAGATTTATTTAAATTTTTTTCCTTTCCATATTTGTAACTCTATTGACAGTAAGAAATCTAAATGCCATTATCATTAATGCATTAATTTATTTGATCAGCTCTTAGTTTTTATATTTTCCTATTATCAGGATGAAAATTGTCCTACAAAACCATCATTAGAAAGACTTATTGAGAACCCAGTTGTTTTAGGATTTGAAATCAATGAATGCACTTATTAAATTATATCTTTGGAATGTTATTTAAAATAAATACTATTTTAATAAATACCCATTTGACAAATGAATAAAATGTAATACTGGTAGTTTTAAGCTCTTTGAGAGTAACTTAAAAAAGGCAGAGATAGCCATGCCAATATAATGTATCTCACCTTTCCTAATAAACTAATTCCTAAAATACTATGATACCTAAAATTATTTTTAATTAGGTAAAAGTAAAAAAACAAATATTTTTTAAAAATTCACTAGCTTTATAGGCAATGAGAGATTTAATGGAATACAATCCTTATCTTTGTGATTATTATAGAATCATTAACTAGTTTAAGTTCTTAGGACCAGTATCACATTGATTTGAGAAAATAATGCACATTTTCATTTATTCAATAAATATTTATTAAGCACTTCCGTGCAAACAATCATGCCCCAAAAGGAAAGCCACTAAGAGGTTTTGGTTAAAGTTCTCCTGCATCCTCCAAGATTGCTTCTAATTAAACCAAAGGTACATGCTTTTAAAGTCAAATGAAAGTTATTTTCCTCTCTTCTTCCCTTTTCTCATTCTCACAGAAGAAAAGAAAACATATTCATCACAAAAATTTTTCTTCAAAAAACTGGCACATTTTCTGTGTACTTTTTTGTATATAAGAACCTATTTCTCCAAATCTTGATATCTTATTTTGATATAACTATCCTAGTACATCCTTTTTTTAAGATTTATTTTATTTATTTATCCCCCCCCCCATTGTTTGCACTTGCTGTCTGCTCTCTGTGTCCATTCACTGTGTGCTTTCTGTGTCTGCTCGTCTTCTCTTTAGGAGGCACCAGGAACCAACCCTGGAACTTCCCATGTGGGAAAAACACGTTTGAGCCACCTCTGCTCATTGTGTCTCTCATTGTGTATCCTCTTTGTGTCTTCTTGTTGCGTCATCTTGTGTCAGCTCACCGCGCCTGCCCATCGTGCCAGCTCACTGTCTTGCTCATCTTCTCCAGGAGGCACTGGGAACTGAAGGACCTCCCTTGTGGTAGGAGCCACATCTGCTTCACCATAGTAAATCTTAATGTTACATATTCTTCAAGGTAATACACACACAGTTTCCTCAAACATCTGGCTTCAGTTTGACCGGTTTTGAATTTTATGTACTCAAAATACCATAATCAGATAGTCTACATTAAAATGTGAATGGTAGAATTATTAACAATTTTGCTGGTACTTCATCCTTGGTAAATTGGTCAAAGATTAAGGCATCCATCCTGATCACTTTTGCAGGGTTATTCACCTGAACTTAAGTAGGTAGTAACTGATCAAAATTATATTTCATTCAATTTAATATCTCTGCATGAAAGCCAAAGGTAAAACTCAAAGGGGAATTTAACTTACAACTTTAATTAATCATCCAGCAAGTAGAGTATTTAATAATCTTCCCTTCCTTGATAATTTCCATCCAGGACATGGATATATAGATAGGATTAAAAGTGAAAACTTCTCCCTTGAACTTTTTTTCCTCCTGAGCCTTAATAATGCTGCCCTTTTGTTTGCTGGGAAATACAAGATTAGGGGATAAGAACGACTAAATTTTACTTTTGATCATATATACATGTAAGTTTGTGTTTCAGTATTGGTATAATATTACATAAAAATCTAAATTAATGACAATTTTCTGCTTTAACTATCATTTATGAGAGATTTACTTTTTAATTTCATACAACTTGAGCACAGACAAGAAAAACAGTTGTGACCCGTATGGTAAGAATATCTGGGAAAGTTATCTATTTTAATACATTCCATAATAATTTACTTTATTACTGCATGCCTACCACATCACAGCTACTGCACAAAGGTATTCATCACTGATTCTCAACCTCTGCTGTGCTTTGGAGTAAACTGGAGTGGTTTTTGTTTTTGTTTAAAAACAACAAAAACAACAGCAACAACAACAACAAAAAAACAGGGCATGAGTTCCATCCCCATGGAATCAGGCTACTCTGGAAGTCCAGCCTGAGTCTTTGCAAATTTCAAAACTCCCTCCTGATTCTAATGTGCAGCCAAGATTGAAAACCATTGAAAATATAGAAAAAATATTTCTAATCAGAGGGAGCTGTGGTTTGAGAGTGACTCAAAAGAATTCTCTCTTGAGCTGACTTCTGCATCCCACACACTTTAAATTCCATGACATCAGAGAGACACTTAATTTTCTCACAGTAGTTGGGGGTCCAGCAGAGAGCCTGGCTCATAGTAAGTGCTAAACCAATATTTTTTGAATGAATGAAAATGGTTTTGGAAAGATAATATAATTTAATCTCATGTCTTTAACTTTTCAAGGTTAATGGTTTTAAATCTATATCTTGCATCATGTCTTCTCTTCAACAGTTGGACCTTTAAAATATTCGTATCAGTTTATTCTTTTCTCTTTTAATATAACGGAAGTCTATGGAGGGCAAAGACCTTAACTCGTAATAATAGCACTCCATTTCCTGTTACAAATGCTTAAACTAAGATTAAGATGTCAAATTTTTAATATATAGTGAAGACCAAACAAGATCCAAACATTTCTGGACTCTGTCCATTGTCACTGTACCATGACAATGACAATAGTTTAATATTCTCTATATGACTACATAATGTCAGGAATTGCATGGGTTTTCAATAAACATTTACGTATTGATGAAAAGCAACCAGTTTCACTTTTCATCAACAAAGTTCTTTTCAATATTCTCTTTTAATTTTCCAAAATCCTGCAACTGATTAGGAAGTTGTATAGACCACTTTTTAATATGTTCACCTTCAACCATAAAGGGTTAAACATAGGTATCAAAGGAATGACAATCTATCTTCTTTCTACAAGATTGTGAGGCTTAAACAGTAAATACCCTCAATATTAGAGAACATTGACATCTTCAAATAATCTTTTGAGTTTCTCTTGCAGGTTATATCTCTCAACTGCCAAAAAATGAGACAGTGTGAAGAAGAGAAGCCAATGCAATGAGCAGCTTGGATATATCCTGTGATGGCTTGTCTGAGAGCAGAAGGATGAAAGCTACTCCCCTGAGCCCTGCAAGTACAAGACTGGCCCAAATCCTTCCTGATAAGCATCAAACTGAGACAACCAGCTACAAGAAATTCCCCCAGCAACAGAATAAATATTGGCACACCAAGAAATAATCTGTGGATGGCAATTGAAGCACTGAAAATCATCCAATGGCTACTCACTCCCAAGTTCAGCAGCAAATCCTCATCTTGACACAATCAGAAAGATGTTGAAGCAATTGTATTTTCAGTCAATATAAAAGCAAGAATCCTTTTTTTTTTTTTTTTTTTTAAACCTCTTGTTGGCTGTTCTGTGCCTTACCATTTATTCCACCAGAGTGGTACTTGCTACACTTTTACCCTCTGGTATCAGAGTCGATTTAACCAAATTTACTGATTTGGCAATGGAGCAGACTGTATAGGTTTTTCCCTTCAATTTTTTTTTGGTCCAGAGAGCCAGAGATTGAACCCAGGACCTCTTATGTAGGAAGCTGGTGCTCAAACACTGAGCTACATCAGCATCCCTGCGTTGTTTTTTTTCATTTGTTTGCTGGCTGTTTGTTTTTGTTTTTTTCACAAGGTACCAGGAACCAAACCCAAGACCTCCCATGTGGAATGTGGGTGCTCAACCACTTGAGCCATATCTGCTCCTCCCTCAAATTTTGACTGCGGAAACTCTTTTAAGGAAACCTTTGTAGCCTATCTGGAAGCAATGTAAGAGTGTTTAGCTATTGAATGGTATCCTATCCAGAAGCAATGTAGCTATTAAATGAGACATTGTGGTACAGCAGAAAGAGATTGGAATAGAGTAAGTAAACCCAAGTACTAGCCCTAGTTTCAAAAAAACCCCACAAATTTTTATTTTCTTAATTTTACTTATTTTTTCATTATGTTTAAAGGCTTTTATTTTGAAATAATTTTAAACTTACAGGACAGTTGCAAAAAAAAAATACATAATCCATACAGAGAACTCAACAGACCCCCCACAACCACCCAGGTAGCCAGATGGATGGACAGACAACACAGACAGACAGATAATAGATAGACAGAATGATATAGCAAAGGTGACAAAATGTTAAAAGTGGATCTAGTCCCTGCCTTTTTACTGTCTTTTGTGGGTAAAAAAATTGCTTTGCCAAATTAACAGACATGATATATGGATTAAAATAAGATAAATTAAGTGGAAGTGCTTTCAAGATTATAAAATTCTATGAAAATGAGTGCTGTTATTAACATATAAGTTTCATAAAAATTATTTTCTATGAGATTTTTGGTTTCGTATCTCTTTGAAACACATCAGTATCATCTGAATTTGTATTGAGATTATGAAGACCTTTGGGTAAAGGGCAGGTAGAACTTCCACAAAGGTACCCTCATGTGTGTTTGCCATTATTGAGTATGATACCTTTCTAGCCCTTTCTCCTTGTTTTGTAGACTTCCTCATGTTTTTAAAACAGAATTTAATTTAGCAATCAATGAGAGTCACAATTTTAAATTATGCCATGGAACTAGCTGAAGTTATTTCTCTGGACAGCAACGAAAAGTGAATAACCCTTTTCTTTGAAATAATAACTATTTTTTTTCAGGGAATTAAACAACAGTTTAATGTCTTGGCCAAGTCAAAAGTGACATTTGTGCCTTCCCAAATAATACTAAACTGAACTGATTTGTGATCAAACTTTGAATATACCCTCTTAAATATTACTTTATTGTCCGTGATTAAGTACTCCTCTTATTGCTGTGGACCATGTACCTTATGTCATTTAATATCCACGCTTCCTTCCCTACAGATGAGCACACTTTTAAAAGCTAAATAACTGAGACATGAAGCAAGTAAGGAGTAGAGCTAGAAGAGACACTCAAGCCCATGGTTTTCCCTGTATGCCATGCTGCCACTTCATAAAAAAAGCTTGTTAGACTCATACTAATGCCAACAAAGATGGTGGCAGTGATGAGTCCTAAAAACACAAGCATTTTTTCATATTAGCTGCCATTGTGAATCATATCCTATTATACAGTAAACCTTGGTCATGGGCAGTGTGACAGAGTGACTTGATTTATTTGGTTTATGCTCAGAATTTTATTTTGTTGCCAGCCATCTAGCAACCAAATAAGGCTCAACATTTTATAGAAGTTACAGGTGAATGAGCTAAATAGAAACCAAATGCGAGCAGTAGATTAAGACTCAGGGACACAGGTTTTCTAATCTTAGGCACCAGCAAAGATGCCATTTTACAGGTTATCAGGCAGAAATGAATGATTACAAGTAGAAGGCAGACCAGGAGTACCCAAGAGTTGGTATGAGACATTACATGGGCCATCACAATTTAGGGATCCTTGATTGCATAAAATGCAGGTATTCTCCCATCAAAACTTTAAAAAGACACACTAAGCAACTTCACACTTACTACATGAATCCTGGCAATTCCACTCAGCAGGTTAAAGGCGTTCTACTATGGTTTCTCAGCACTCCTCTTTCATCTTCCTCTCATGAGGTGCTTCCCCATGCAAAGGATCTTGCAATGCCATCCTCCCAGTTCGTATTAAAAAAAAAAAATAAAATAAAATAAAACAAAGCTCTGTGGATCCTGTGGAGCAAGAGAGCCCACGGTGCATCCTGGGAACACAAGCGCAAGCTCAACAGAAACTTACAGCAAATGACGCATTTACTACTCGCCCAGCCAAAAGGATCTAAAAGAGCCTGGAAAGCAATCCCATCACGGCCGGTCCTTTGGGAAGGCCAAACTGCTCTGGTCAGGGTGGTAGCTCTGCACACCCCACTTCTCATGGGAGAGGAGAGACAAAGCTGTGCTGCCCACGGGCCGGGTCTTCATACAACTCGGGTGGAAGGGGGGAGGGTCCTGTTGCTGAGAGTTCACGCCCTGTTAAGAAACTGAGGCTGCTGATTCCCGGTTTCTGGGTTTAGGTATGGTCACGTCTTTTAATTAGCCCTAACATTTCCCCCTGGCTGCAGAATGGAAGCATACTGAAACATCTGCACAAAATAGGAAAGGAGGTGGAGGTAGGTGAGGGCTAGGAGATGGCCATTAGGTGTGGCCTTGACTTCCCCAATGGGTGTTTTTTCCTTTATTTGTGTATTTATTTATTTTTAATAATAATTGAGTGGCTATATCTCAAGAACTCAGTTCACTAGAATATTCGGAGAGTTCTACTGGCAGGCATATATTTTGTTCATAAATCTTTTTTATCAACTCTGTGTGACAGCTGTTGTGCTTGGGCAAATTCACTGATAATCATCTTTTGTCAGTGGCTAAAATTTTGTTGGATCAAAAAGAGGGAATAAGATATGGGCTGAAGTTAATGGTAATACTTTGATGATGTTCTTTCATCATTTGCAGCAAACGTTCCACAACAGTGCAAGGTGTTGGTGGTGAGGTGATGTATGGGAGCCCTGTATGATTATATGCATGTTCGTTTTGCAAGTTCACACCTTTTACTATATATTTATTGTTTATGTATGTTCATGTATGAATGATATACTTTAATACAAAAATTTTAAATGAAAAAAAAGGGGGAATAAGGTAAGCATTCAAGGCATTCATGGAGTATATCCATCTGTCTACCTGCTGGCACCTTATTCTGGAATCATCTACCCTTCTTGAACTGCCCATATGGAGAGTCACAGTGGTTTTGCCTATAGTCCTGTAAACTGTCACTATACCTATGCTCTACTATTTTTAATTTGATCCCCATTTCTTTGAAGTAAATATTTACATCTGCGGCTTAGCACTCAGAATAAAATCCCTTCTTCCTTTTAAGAGACAACAGAACTCTATGTTTGTATTTACTTGTTGATCACATGAAACCTCCCTTACTACCTAATAGAGAAGAAAGCAGAGAAAGAAAGTGAGCATGTGCCTGTATGAGTGAATAAGGAATCTTCCAGCATTTTAGGAAATTAACCGGAATGACCACTAGAGGTCTCTGCTGTCCGATATATGTTCCTTAGAAGCAGAGTAAAACAACAAAAAAGTCTTTAAACAAAATTTGCCAGCCAGATGGTAGTGTGGTCACAAGAGTGCATTTTGAAGAGGAAAAATGTATTATTTTAATGGTGAGAAAAGGAGAATAACCGTAAAAGGAGAGTCTGTGCCAGATTTGTGGGGTTGGTGGCAGAATCTGATAATGGATGTATCCACAAGGTGAGGTAAGACCATGCAAGACAATCTACCTGTATTTGATGGGAAAACTTGAAATCACGCTGGCATAGGGACAGTCCTTTGTTTAGGAAAGTCCAGCAAGGAGCACATCAGGGCAATGGGAAATCTGAGATGGAAACAAACAATATTAAATTAGCTTAAGAAGCAATGAAGGAAGTAACTGGCCGCAAGTTTGTAGAATTCCAACCAAGATGCTGGAGTTCAGCTACAGTAATTCTGTCTCAAGGAAAAGCAAGATTAAAAAATGCAGGGCAACCATATTAAAGAAATTACGATATCAAGAAGTAGTAAGGCAGGAATTAGTCATATAGGAATAAATCAGAGACTTAACTATTAAGCCCTTGTTCTACAAAGGTTAAGATGTTGCTACAGTTAAAAAAGCAGAAACTCAATTATTTGAACTGGGTATAAAGACCTGAGCTGCCCTGGCAAACAGGGTTATATCCCCCGAATGACATAATTCCTTCCATGCCCTCTAGATGGGAATAAGCTTGAATTCAGAGCCTGTGGAATGTTTGACCCTGCGGAGGTTGCGTCAAACTGTTCCAGGTATCCGGGATGAGGTACCTAGGCAGACCATTGCAAGCCAAATTTAAATCTGATATCCATGGGTCCTCTGTGATTCTTCTGTAATCTTTACTGTGGAAAAGAATAATCCACAAGACATTTATTAGGGATTAAATCTTTGAAAGGAAGGGGCTACAAAGCAAGATTGGGAAAAAGGAGAAGTTGAACTATGATGCAGGCTTGACAAAACCTTGGCCAATCTGCAGAAAGATTCAGAAAGAGTAATCCCCATTAGAGGTGTGACATGGGCTGAAATGGTTGGGTCTTTATTTATGGCCCCTCCCCTGATTCAGTCACTATATGTGGACTTCCTAATTAGGATATGACCCTAAGGAGACTTTTTATATAGGAAAAAACAAAAAAGAAGTTATTCCTTAAAGGGCATCATTATTTTAAGAGGGAGACAGAGAAGAAGATTGAAAAGGGATCTGACCACTGAATTCCACAAGTAGGAAGCCTTCAAAGTATTTAGTGAACGCAATTGTTCTAGATTGATGTAGTCCAAACTCACCATAAATGGGGTATGGAAATATGATGGATGCTGGGGGAAAGAGGAGCTTTGCTGACACGAGGATACAATCCTTTTGGTACCCAAGGGCTTGTTAAGGTGTGCAGATATTTTCTGCTATTCATTGAGCCAGAGAAAGAAATGTTAGCAGCTGTTCATTACATTTCCAAGTGTCCTAATGGAGCAATTAATAATCAATGGGCCAATGCACTTGCAGTTTTGTTTTTTGTCTGCTTGTTTGTTTGTTTGTACCAGTGGGGTGGGGATGGGTACCAATGGAGAATGAATGAGCAAGGTGCAAAAGTAATCTGTGGTTTCTAACTGGATGAAGTCTTAGCTAATTAACAAAGCAAAGTTCATGAATTGTCAATCCACTATGCTAGAGTCACTTCTCATGGGAGTCACACCAGAGATTTAGAAATGGAAAATTTTTCTCAGCCTTAGTAAAAGTGGTGAGAGATCTTTGATTTCTGTCCAGAATGAAACACCAGAATAGAGGAAGGAGATACATCTTTTTTTATCTTTAGAGTTACACTTTGAAACTTTGATTTCATTTCCCTAAAGAAATATATTGATATTTGTTGGGTTTAGAGTCCATAAAATTCTAAAATATGCTAAACTTTTTTATTCATCAGGCAGTAGGATGTGACCGGAAGACCCTGGATATTAAATCTGAGATAGTGTTTCTACCTCCAAATTGGCATTATGTAATCTTGTGACTTTTGAGAGTCCTTTAAACTCTTGAAGACTCAGTTTCTTCATCTGTAAAGTGATTGGGCTTGAATAGGTCTGTAAAAATTTCATTCAGCTCTATGACTCTATAGTTAAGCTTTTGAATTGCAAGCCAATCCAAATTTAATAATCTCGTTGCAAATTAGATAGGACTTTGTGAGCTCACCACGGAACTAACTTCCACATTATTCTATGAATGCATAATATTCCAAACTCCAAATAACCAACTTAATAATAAACAGTGAGAATGATACATATATATGGCAAAGTTTGCTTGTATATGCATCTTTAGAAGACATTAGCTAAATTCACGAGCACTATGCCCACAAGATGTCACTGTCGGCCACAATTTGTTTTATAATTCAATAAGCTTGGTTCATATTTCCCTCGGGCTTCATGATAGCATGCTCCATGGTAAATAGAGTTAAGCACATCCAGAACTAAACCCTTTGTAATAATTTCCGTATAAAGTGAAATCCTATGTATAATTAGCGGATTTCAAAGGTAATTGTGCATATTTCATGATAGTCTGTACTTAACAAAAATGTTTTTAGCATTATCCGCTGATTTTTAATGCAATAAAGTTTCTGATACATAATCTTATCAAATAATCATAAGAAAATAATCATATTGAACAAAGAAGAATGCTTAAAGGGCTGAAAATAGTTTTGGTTATTTATCTTCAGGGAAAAGTCCAATGGATGTTTGCTCTCTCTTATGAACTAGGATATAAAATAAGTAAGTATTGGGGGAAAGTATTGATTAAATGTAGAGTATACTTTATTGTAGAGCTTGATATCATCTGGGCTTATAGAAAGGCACTTGGCATTTCTTTCCATCTACCTAAGACTGAGGGTACTGCAGCCCCTGACCTTTTCCCAAGACTTTAGACAACTCCTGTGCCATTGTTTGCAAAGCCATTCCCTTCATTTATCCCTCATTAGCAACACTAGAAGTAATTGCATCATCTCTTCTGGTTTAGGAGCCTGAATTACAGTGGTGAGACCATCATTCAGGTTCCCACCTACTGCCTGCTAAAACTTGTGAACTTATTCTTAAGGCTTACTCACCGCTCTAATAAAGTGTTTCCCTGCGTGACAACTTTATCTATAAAGCATTGCCTTGGCACGAACTTTGTGAAGTCTTAGAAGAAGGATCTTACTTTTAATTGCCTAGATAAACTCAAATCACCATTATCAACATAATCTGGCTTCTGAAAGAAGGATTCAACAAATTAATCCCTGTAATTCCCAAATACTGTGACCAGGATCAATGAAATATGTCCTAATGCTACGTGGAGAATCGGCGACCCAAGCATAGAAATCACATTTTAAAAATCTCATTTTTTCAAATGAACATGTAGTCTTTTGGGAGGCCACAGGATGTAAGGCTTCCAACTTAAACAGCTAAATGACTTCAAAGTCACATTTATTATTATTTTTTTAAGTCACATTTATTTAAGATCCCGCACATTTCCTTAGATTTGGAGTTATGACAGGTAAATAGCTTTTGTATTCTCTTATCTCATGGAAGGCTATTAATTTCATCTGAGTCTAACTCTATCTTTCAGTGGATTTATAGAAAATTGAAAGCACGTGGATTTTGTTTTCTTGTTTTACATGCCCACATATTTTCTGACTTGCTTTTAGGTGACTTTATTAATGTTAACATTTCTACATTAGAGAGAATGAGGAAAATGAAAAACAAATAGTCCTTCCCCACTCAATACATCTGAAATTTGTTACTTGGTTTACCTCTGGTCTCAACCAGAGGGTCGCCATAAGTAGGAGAGAGTTTCTTTACTGTGCCCAGGTCTTTTCTGTTTTCCACCCTGCGTCATCCTTGCTGACTCGGTATCTGGTAATTTGTCTGGGCTGAACGGTAGAAAATCTGACAGAAACAGTGTCAGTATGATATTCTGTAAACATCAGTGAACTCAGGATGTGAGAGTTTGAATACTTGTTCTACCATTTATTCGCTAAGCATCTACACAAATGCAGTATATCCTCTCTTTCTCTCTCTTTCTCTCTCGGCCTCAATTCTAAATTTGATGCAATTAAAACAATCTTAACTTATCTCATAGAGGTCTCCTGAGGACTGTAGAATAATGTTTTATTATCACTAATTGATTACCAGCCTAAGCAAATTGTGTTAAGTTTTTAGGAACAGCAAACACCTGCATTCTTAGACCAGCTATGCTCCCACCCTTTCCAGAGAAGCCTTATCCACTGAACATAGTCCTCACCAACAGGATGTGTTCATTTCTTGATAGGGGACAGAGATGAAACTGCATGAAAAGTTGGACGTTATCCATTTGCTAGGCCCAATTCACTCAGCCAGATAGAAAGTTGGGCTTCGGTGCAGTACCCTAGAACGTGAGTTTTGCATGTATCTCTTTGGCTTGGAGTCATCTTCCAACTTGCTTCAGACTGCCTTGGCCTTTTTGTTTCCAGGTGCTTCCCTGTGGACAATAAGAACATTTTTGGTCAATGTGCTTCCAAGCTAACAGAAAGTCTTTGTAGCTGGCTACTGCTGATGTTTGTCTTTGGCACTATATGTGTGGGGGTGGGGGGAGGCGGGGGGTGTACACTGGGGCAGTTGGTTATGTGTGTCATCATTGTGCCCCTCACCATCAGCCTGGAAACAGGGAATGTCTGTGGAAAACAGTGGCATTCTTTGTTCATGCATACTTAAAGAACTTGGAGACCAGCAAACAACAACTTCTGCATGTCTTTATATTTCCCAGAATTCCAAGTGCATAGTCTTATCATGAACACTCAGACCTTGTTTCTTCTCATTTACTAAACTTGCTTCAGAAATGAGATGAAAGGGAAGCTTGCTTAAGTGGCATTAGTGAGGCAGACAGATAGAACTCTAAAGGAATCATCAGCTCACCCAAATCTCACCAATGGATCATGGGGAAACATAGGAATGTAGTGACTTGTTCCAGATGGCCAGACTCTTGGTTTGCAGCCATCAAGGTCTTCTCACATGGTAAACTTGACTTCTCTTTAGTATAATAGCTATTCCAGCCCTTCTGATCGCTCCTCACCTATAAGATATCATTCACCTTCTGTATCCTTGCTCTGCTACTGCCAATCTAGGTCCATCCAGTAATTGGGAAACTGAGACCACTGGTGCATTTAGGCATACTGTGTATGTAGAGAGTTTATTGGATTGCAGAGAACATGGTTAGAATTTAATATATTGTAAAAGGAATAGAGACATGTTAGAAACATTGTTGCCCATCAATTAGTAGTCAATCCAAAAGATGCATTTTAAAAATTATGTAAGAGAGTATGCGCAGACTTGCTATTTTTATTATTTTAATAAGAAGTAAGTAAGCCTGCAAAGAATATGAATATAACTTGTCAATATGGCAGTGTTATAACTTACTTAGTATATTTCAGTCACTTCTTTGATTGAGGAGATATGTTTTAATTGTTAAAAGTCACTGGCAGGGACAGTATTTCTTCTCCTATTTGTATCCCATTATGTTAACGTGTACTTTATGGCCAGACTGGGATTAATATATTGATTTGGATTCACTGTACCAATTTTCATGCATCACATCTTACTTCTTCATTTGTTGGGCTAATGATGCACAAACTATAAAAAAGTAAAAAATCTGCATGAGGCTGCAGTACCAGGTATCAGGGAAAAAATCTTTCTCCCCATTTTTATTGTTCAAGGCAATGTTTACTCATCTGCTCAGAGGATTGGTTTCCAGGAGCCCATTGTTTTATGCTGTCTGTGTTTGTTTACCAGTGGCAGATTCCACCTATGGTATTTTCATTTGTCTGATGAGCTAAAGAAAAGCCGTTGAATTAATTTACTTGGATAAAGGAACCCAGAGATGGAACAGGCAAATATTTCATGTCATTCAGAACTCAAAGCAGAACCTTTATTTTCAAAAATATTCAAGTGTTTGTCAAAAGAAAGAATAGTTTTAAAAAAATCTGAAATGCACAAAATACAGTATTATACCGATGCTAAATAATCAGTCCAATCATTCAAACACAGAGCAAGTCCTCTTTTAAAATTAAAACTACACTTTGAGTTTTTGAAAAGTAGCCATCAACCTGCTTGCGTAGTTATCAATTCAGGGTAGTTTTTTTTTTTATCATACCACCAAGAGCTCAGCAATTAATTCTTTGCACAGAAATTGACATGATTTTTTCCTGGGATGTTGGGGGTGGGTGGGTAGGGTTACTTCTAAGAATCGTAAGAGCTAAGCTTTTAACAGTTAAGAGAAAAAGTGGGAATAAACTTTTGCCAATAAGCAGTGAATGGTAACTTTACGCATCGAGTTAGAATTAAATTCATGGTACTGTAAAATAGTAACCTCATTGAGGATCAAAGTCATGCTTTTTTATCCAGCGCTTCTTTGTGACAAACACATTATGTCAGCTCCACTAGCTCATTTGTCTGCTGCAGTTCCACTTTATCAGGCTGGAGTAAAAAGAATTGATGTGTCTGGATAGATAAAGTAAATGGAAACTCAGGACTCATTCCAATATGCTGTACTTTGATATATTTTGCAAACCTGAGAGCAGCTGGTGTAACACTAGTTACTGTTTGTATTTAAATATTGTACATTAGAAGACCTTTGAAAAGGTGTTTTATAATGTTCATTTTTTTTTTTTTTTCTGTTTAGCACCGACTGACTTTCAGATTGTTTTTTTTTCTTTCTTTCTTTCATTTCCTCATTGTGTTCAAAAATGTTTTCAGAGTCGGCTCTTTCACAAACTTTAGTCTTAGATAAAACAAGTTAAGATTCTCTACAAAGTGCTCATGGAGATGAAAATTTAAATTGTAATAGTTATTTGCTTTTTGCCTTATGCTCTGATCCCTAAGAGTCCTAGGGACTTTCATGAATTAGTAAGATCTGTTTTTCAAAATTTCTTTCTTTTTCAAATCTTTGCCTTGTCTGGTTGAATTCCAAAGTGCTACTAAATTTACCATAAAAATAACACAACTTCTTTAATTTTAGATCAAGAGTCAGCGTGGAGAGTTTTCATCTAAAATTACATTTTGACATAAAACATTTAGGTCAAAACACAAAATCTTTAATATGCCTTAATATGTAGATTTAAAAACAAAAATACTACCAAATAACTACAAAGGATAGCACCATAATATATCTCAAAACAATTTTTAAGATGTGTTTATTGACACTGAAATTGCTTGTGTTTTATAGGTTTGGGTGAAAGGTCAGTTTAGGATTATGGCTTAAGAGGCAATGAGGGAAAATAATCATTTTTGATTCTAAGTAAATAACCCAAACTTAATTATTCCTATATTTTGTCCTTCCTTGCCTTTAAAACTCTGGTACATGCCAAAACTAAAATGAATTATTGAGAATATTACTTAGATCTTTGAAACCCAAAATATTCCTTTTCATTATTTAGCTATTTTAATTAATGTATTTTTGTTTTAGTTTGACGTGTTTCAAGAATTGCTTCATTTCTCCACCCTTTAATTCTGTATGCTGCTACACGTAGCTGAAATCTTGATTGAGAATCATAAAGCAAAAGTATAATCATGAAACCTCTCATGGAAGTTGAACTGGTACCACATATGATACATATTGACTACATTAGTGGAGAGAGGTGGGGGAAAGAAGCTGTAGGGACAGGGAGGTGTCAGAAATGAGTGACTAAAATGACCCCGCAGAGCTTTCTTTTACCAATACATTTAGGACGAACTAAATCAGCTGCTGATAACGCTACTGATCATGGGCTTTCTCGAGCTGCCTTTATGATGAACAGGAAGACAAGATGAGCTGCTCTTATCCCTGAAGAGGAACTTGATCCTCATGGAAACATCCTAATGGAAAATGTGGTGTTGGGATGAGTGCCTGTGATGAAGCGGCAGCTTGGCCACACCACAAGTCATTCGCTATCATCTGCGTACCTTCTGATTCAAAATGTTCAGAGATTTCTGTATGTGGAAAGAACAGACAACGATATAAAATGGCGAACAGAAGGTCTACTTTTCTACTGAAATCCACATCGATTCACACCTGCGTTTAGAATACAATAGACTTTTTGAATACATGAATGAAAAAGGGAAGGTCTGTTTACAGCTCTCCATGCGAGGGGTTTTGTAGGGGATGCAGTTGCCATGATATTTCAATCCAAAGGAAAAACCAGCATGAAATAAGGCAGGAAAAACAGACTGACATGTAAAATCTATCCATGTATAAATGAAGACATTTTAAAAGGGCACTTTAGCATCATCCATTTCAATTAGCACAGACTCTAGATTTTATGGTTTTAATTTAATTAAGTTGAGTTTTATTAAACTCTAAGGAAATGCACAGGCAGCCTTTCTTAAAACTATACATCTAAAAACTTGAATTTATAGAAATGGCCCTTGGCATGCGTAGGAGATATAATATGCATTTAGGGTAGACTGGCAATGACAAAAATACCATGTGTGATTAGTACAGATATAGTGACACAATTTTAGATGCAAACAAAATGGTAGATACTCTAATTCTAGTAACCAAAAAGGTCATTCTTTGTTTGGAAGAATATTTGAAGAGCATCTCAATTCCTTAAGACATAATGTCTAGATGTCTGTTCACCAAAAAAGTAACAATGAGAAAAGAGCAACAAAATAATAAGACCATGCTATGAAGATTATGAGGGTCCCAGTGAAGATGAACCCATTAAAGGACAAAATGTAGCATTTGGTCAGTAATAGAGGTAAGGATGATTGAGAGCCAAAAGGAAGGGGAAGGGCAGCAAGAGAGAAAGGTGTTATTTAGGATACGTGCAGTGTAGACACCATGGAGCACTGCTTTCAGCTGTTCAAAATGTCGTGTCATTGTTCAGTGTGTTAAAAATGCCACATATGCCGCATGGTTTGCTCACTGACATTTCCTGAGTTATATCAGTGGAGAAGAACAGTGTATAGAGTGCCAGTGGCCCTACAGGGTGTGATCCAATGGAACGCAAGAATACACATTCAATAACATCCCTGAAACCCTATCCTGTGCAGTGGATGACTTGCTTGATACAATGGGGGTGCAGTGGGAAACACTCCCTATTTATTGAGCTTCCTTCTATGAGATTGACCAGAGCCATTTCCTTTGCAATTCAAACAGGTCAAGCAATTCTTCATTTGCTAACTTAACACATATAACCAGATGGCCCCCCAAAGGAAGCACCTGCTCCAAGCCTTACTCAGCATGAAAACCACTAAGGCAGGATGACTGCATGTTATAATATGAAAATCCTCGGCTGGGAGTCACAGGCATGGAGACCTGGTCTGAACCCTTCTCCTGAGTCACCGAGTGACTTTGGGCATGCCATTTAATCTCCAGGCATCTATTTCTTTACCTGTAAAATGAGAATGATAGACATATCTTGATGGTCGGTTTTGTTTCTAAAGTTCTATGAGACTTGAAGAAGAGGGACCTAAATTTCTCTCTTACAGAGCCTTATTTCTAGCAAAAGAATAATTGGAAATTCCAAAGTCTGTCACTCTTGAAAAATTGTGAGGGTGATTTATCTGTTTTGGGTGGACATTGAATGTTTCAAACATCTTTATCAATGGAAACTCCTAGAGAGATTTGGAAACAGTTAAGTCTTTTTAGTATCTTCTCTGTGGTAGAAATTTTGCATACTTGGTCAGGTATAAGTTTCATGAAAACCTTACAATGAGATGAAAATTGGCCCCACTTTACAGATGAGAGGTCTGAAGCTCAGAGAATCGCAGAGGTCTTCAGTTCCAGAACTCGAACAGAATCTTCTGGACCCCAAAGTCAGTGTGTGGATTTCCACTTCATCACCGCTGCTTGGAAGGGAAGAAAGACATTTATTGAGTGTGTGCTATGTGTTAGATACTGTGTATTATTTAATCCTCATTCTGAACGACAGACAAATTGTTCTCCCCAATGTCAGAGAGGTTAAATCACAGGTTGGCAATCTATGGCCCTCAGGCAAATCTGAACATTACCTACTTTTGTAAATAAAGTTTCATTGGAATACAGTTATGTCCATTCATTTACATATTTTCTTTAGCTGTTTTCATACTACAATGGCTGCTTTGAATAGTTGAGATAGAGACAGTGTGACCCACAATACCAAATACTAACCATCTGGATTTGTACAGAAGTTTTTCAAACCATTGGGTTAAATGAATCTTTTGGGAACAGAAGATGTGTTTTTCACAGGAATAAAAGGCACTAGATTGGTTCCCTTAATTCCAACAAAGGAAGATTCCAAATTACCCTGGGAGACAGAGTTCATAGGAAGAAGTAGGAGTAAGGATTTCATAACTTCCATTTTCTTAAAGACCAGTTAGATTAGGTTATGCATAGCAAGATCATATCCACCAGGAAATCTATATTGCTTATTGGGTGACTCAGTCTATAAAAGAGAAACCATGGAACTCCTTTTCACACGAACATTTTCAGAAGAGGAAAACCAATTTATGAATAAAAATGCAATGAAAAAAAAGGTAGCTATTAAATTAATATGACTACTTCCTTGCATAGCTCAAAAACGGATTCTGAAAGCAATGGAAGAAAAAAAATTTCCAAAACTATGTTGAGCAACGGCAGCATTATTGGAATAACTGCATTACCACATTTATTATGTTTATACTTAATGTTTATTATCCATTTACTATAGCTGAATAAAGGTGTTAAATTTGAAGGAAAACATATTTTATATATTTGTGTAATTTCTGGTAGATTATTTGGAAAAACCTGCAAGTCAATTTCAGCATTCCTTTATCAGAATTATTCCAGGTAGGATGGGGTAGAATAATGTGTGATATGAGAAGATAAATATGTATTTAAGGTGTTGAAATTCTTTTAATCTCTAGCAACTGTCTTTGTTACGGCCTGAAGCATTTGCAATTGCATGTGAGAAAGCAGTAACTACCATGTGAGCCAACCCTAAACAAAATTGTTAGGTCTCTGCCTTCCCAGCCTCCTACCATTCCTCTCTTTTTGCCATTATGGTACAAATCTACTTTTTCCTTCCCCATATTATTTTCTTGTTGCTTTCTGGTACCCAGAGACCCCCATTATATAACCTTACCCAAATCTGCTTTTCACGCCTTCGACTCGTTCCCTCCACATTTGCCCCCATCAAAACCTGCAAGGATTGGGGTTCATCTTTAAGGGTGCTGTGGATGTCCAGTTATCACAAAGCCCTCTACATGACCTCTCAACATTCAGCTTTCAAGGTACACTCTCTAATAACTGTCAGTGCTATTATTACACTTGCTACATGCTAGGCATTGTTTTAAGTGCCTCGTATATGTTCATTACTTATCCATCGCCATCACCTACAAGTGGCCAGTAACTATTATTAGTCTTAGGTGAGGTGACAGCTCAGTGCAGTTAACAAAACAGGTAACCCAGTGGGCAGTGGCTTAGTGGCATCTGAACCTAAGCGTTCTGCCAAGTTCTTACTCCATGACACCACTACTTTCCTTTAGGAAATAATGAAATGAACATATTCATTTGTATATTGCTAATATTTTGGCACAGTTTCATTTTTTGTTTTTTTGGAGGGGGGATAACTGGAAAAAATAGCCTGAATCAGAAGAAGAAATCTCTAGTAGAGATACACTGGGAACCATGTGTGATTGGTGGGGGACTAGGATTTTAGCTGAAGGGATTTGGGGACATCTCAGATCAAGGTAGAAGATATGTGACTACCTGGCCTTTGTAGTGCAGATAAAAAAATAGAGTAACTATTTCTGCTGGCATCACTTGAAGTGCTTTCAGAATTTGCAGAGTCATCTGTTTTAGTACCTGAGAGGGTACTGACAGCTATCAGCTCAACTCAATCCCTAGATTGTATGAGTGGTAATTAACTGGAGTGTACAAAGTTACTGAAGAACTGCATTGCTTAAAAGATGCCAGCAGTGAATAAAATCTATCTACAGGAGCTGTCTGTGACTAATCAAAACACTTGGTCCGTGGCTTGCTCTACTGATTTAGCAACATGTTCATTGTATTGAGACTTTAATGATGTAATAATTATGTCTACCAATGAAACAGAAGGGCAACTGGTCAAATTGAGAAAAAAAAAGAGAAATGTCCCTTCTTTTCCATCTCTAAATGACTTTTTAAATAGACACAGTTCATTTCAAGCCCCAGATGGATCCAGAACAAATGAGATTATGTTTGAAGCCATTTTTCATTTTCATTTAAACCCAACTAAATAGAGAAGAACCAAATATGGATGGGATAACCTGTTTTGGCTGTGTATAAATTTTTTACCTCAGTGTTTGAAACAGGTGGTTAACCCAGAGTTTGGCAAATTCCAACAAAATTTCTATGCTCTGAATAATCGGTGGTCGATGCTCACAAAGGTGTATGTGATAAAAGGCTGGAAGGGAAACCAATGTTGATGGTGCCATAAAACCTTCCCAGGCAGCAAAAAGGGACAAAACAGACTGTACCATGACACCAATTCAGTTTGGCCTCTTGTTTCCTCAAGTAACGAATAGCCAAACGTAGGTCCAGTTTCAAGCAAGAAATATATTTCTGGTTTGGGAATAATAGTGGCGTGTTTGGTCATGTATATGAAGAAAAGGCAGTGGGGAAATCTCCTGCAGGAGCCATTTCAAAAACATCAATTAAATTGTGACTTCCATTATCATTGGACACCAAGGGATTGACCTCAGTGGACTATAGCACCATCATTGTTTTAGAGTGCTCAGAAACTTATTTAATTATATTTATCTCACAGTATTATTTTAAAATTAAAAAGCATATAACTTGCTGCTATACCCTAAATATTTAGAAGAAAAATATTTTTTCTCTCAAAATAGCATCCATGATCAAACTATTCTCACATTTACCAAAAAGAGAATTATATTATTATGTGACTTAAACATTCATATAAAATATTAAACAAGGCTTATTCCTTCTTTGGACAATGCAGGGGTAAATAAATAAATAAATAAATGATTTAACCATTCAATGATTTTCTATCCCAATTTGAGAAACAGTGAACTGAAGCATATCTTCTCAAGTTTGTGAATGCATTTTCAGATATAGAAATCGGGTGATACAAATACTAATGCCAAAAAAAAGTATCTTTTGGAAAATAATTAGGCTTAGTTGAGATTTCCTGGAGTACCAAATTCCATTTTCATCACCGTTTGAAAAAACGTTTTTAATGAGCTATAATTATGATGAAGTAAGGCATTGGTTATGTAAATAAACAAAATATGGCTCTAGAAAGCATTGTATCACTAAAATATATTATACTAAAGAGACTTCCTCAATGTTTTTGTCTTGAGAAATTGTTTTTCTAAAATGGTAGTCCTGTCACAAGTGAAAAACTAAATTCAAAAGAAAGAAAGAGAGGAAGGAAGGAAAGAAGAGAGAGAGGAAGGGAGGAAGAAAGAAAGAATATTCCCAAACTATGATACCAATTGTCAGTATTTGCCTTTCATATACAAAAAATTGCTTTGGCCAAATTCTGCAAACTCTACTTCTCAAGAGCTCTGATTAAAAAAAAGAAACAGTAATGATGTAGGACTCAGTAAATTAATTATAAAAATTTGGGGTTCAAGTTAGATCTTTCTGGTATAAAAATCACTATGCCTCAAGATTAGCACATGAAGAACTCTGTCAGGGATTCTTGCACTTGCTACACTGGTCTAGTTAGAAGAGTATCCTACATAGTCTATGACTTCTCAGTGTCAGAGAATATATTTTATTTATATTTATATCACCATCTCTTAGCACTGGGCCAGTCACATAATAACTACTCAACAAGAGTTTGTTAAATGAATAAGTCTATCCACTTATCTTAACTCGTATCTGATAAACCAAGGGGAGCAGATGTAGATCAAGTGGTTGAGTGCCTGCTTCCTATGTACAAGGTCCTGGGTTCAATACCCAATACCTACTTAAAAAACAAAAACAAACCAAGCCTTACAAGTTGCCATTCAAGATCGTGATACGTGAGCTGCTAGGTAGCAGTCAGCCCCGGCCACTGAAACATGAGTGAGAATAATGGGCCACATGGCGATGCTTACCGGGCCTCAATTTTATTTTCTTATGCTTATTTACAATATGCATTTCATCTCCCATCTCCTCCCCAAAATTCTTTTGGATTGTATGTGCTCTGCTCGTTGTTTTTGTGGGGGTTTTTTTGTAGAAATTCAAAAATATATCAAGAAATATATTCTTGATACTCTTCTCTTGTTGGTTGTATGTATTGTGAATAGCTCCTCGTTGTTTTTTGCTTGTGTTTTCACTTTCTTTAAGGTATCTTTCAGTGATGAATAGTTTCAATACAAGCACATTTATCAAACTTTTCCATTTATGGTCAAAGTTTTCTGTGTCCTGTTTAAGAAATCCTCCCTGAACTTTAGGTTTAAAGATATGGATCTTTATTTTATCCTAAAAGGTTTAAAATTTAGAATTTACATTTACATCTTTAGTGAATCTAAAATTGATTTTAAAAATCCATGTGAGGTTGGAATCCACAACTTTTTGCCCCGGGTTCTCACAACACCTGGACCTTTGGAAATGCCCAGTATGGCCGAAGTTCCCAGTCTCTGCTTTCTTTCCTACCCCTAATATAAGAAAAAACACCACAAAATCTGACTGTTTGAGGCAACCTGAGGAACAGAATATGTTCTGAACCCGGGTGACGGCTGTTGCCCTTGCTGGAATCTGCTGGCCCAAGTGAGTTCCCTCCTGTAAACAGCAGAGAAAGACTCAGCTGTCTGAAGACCTTTGGTTATCCAAACAACACCTACCCTTCTTTTCCTTGACTCACCATTGACATTGAGGGAACTCCATCTGAATTTGTGAAGTTCTTACCCTTATATCCATATTTTGTCTAGAAATCCTCTCTTCATTTACCTATTAGGCTCTGGGAATAAAAGAAGGCTGTACCCAAGCTTGCTTATATTTTAAATCATATCCTATAAATATGTGTCTCTGTATTAAAAAATCACATTTCTAAAAAGCAAATAAAATTAATATAGCCATATTTTTCTGAATTAGAAAATGATGTTTTCACAGACTAATGCACTTTAAATGTCTGTGAATGTCTTTCTTTAGCCCTAGCAGTTATCTAGATACTTTATTCATGGGCTATTACACTATGGATATTATTCTACTGTATTCGGGCTTCATGTGTTATAAATGAGAAGCCATGCTCTCCTGAGCCCCCCCTTTTTTGGTAAGTGTGAGGTCTCTCCTTTTTACTTTCAATTCATGATTTCCTCCAGACTATGTAAAAATATGTCGGTCTTTTCTCATTTATTGGCCTAGACATGATGAACCCTTCCAATTTGAAAACTCAAATCTTCAGTTCCAGAGAAACTATTTTTTAATAATATTATCTGATAATTATTACTTTTACTACATCTTTTCACTTTCTATCAGACTTTTTTGTTCCTAGGCTATACTTCCTGGGTCTCTCCTCTAGGTTGCTTATCTTTTCCCTGATAAGTTTCATCTCTAAGTCTTTTTGATTTTGCTTTTTCTTGTGAGGATTTATTTTATTTTATCTTGTAGATCACTAATTTAACACTCATCTTTTTTTTTTTCAGCTCCACTATTCAATTTTTATACTTGAAAATTTCTCTTTAACTTTCTGAAAGATAATTTTGTAAGCTAAATGTATCTACTTGAGAAGTCTCTTTTTTGTGTCAAAAGTTACCATCTGAGTTTCCAATCAATTTTATTTCAGTTGGGTCTACCAGCTGACTTAAGTTCCTGAGACCCTTAAAAGTATTGTTATTTTACTTTAGCCTGATAATTATTTTCTATTCCCTTTTCACCCATATAGACTGTGTTGTTTGCATTCCTCAAGCAATGGAACATCATCATGTGGTAACAAGCATAACAGTTTTGATCTCTGTAGATGGATGAGGAATGAACAAGCACAAATTTCCATAATAAATGAATGAAGATATTTGGTTCCCACTTTACCCAAAGAGTAAGAGTCAGCCTTCTCCCAAGTTAAAAAAGGTGAGGGTAATTCAGTCCATCAATATAGTTCTTCTCTAGTTTTACTGGCATCAGGGTGGTCATAGAGTCCTAACCAGGACAAGACACTATTAGTGACCGTTTCTTTAGAGGGCCAGAGACTTTGTAAGTAGCCATAAAATCCCATAGAAGCAAGCCACTGATCAGTCACTGGCAAGGGCCCAGGAAAAAGAGATGGAAGAACTATGAGCTCAGTTGGAAGGGTTAAACTACACTAGGCTTTTATGACACGAAAAGAAAATATGACTGCCTTCCTTTAGGGCCAACTCAGAGAACATTGTCTCTCCCATCTCCAGGTTTTTCTTTCCCATATCCAAGTCATTCTATGTCTGACCTCCTGTGATTTCAAACTCTCAGAGATAAGAGATATCTTATCTCTGTCTTATAATGCAAACTCCTCAAGGCCAAGAGATTTATCTTTGATTATGTTATATATACAACTGATCACAAAGCTAGAGCTAATTAGTGGTTTTCTATCATCATTATCATTACCATGTTAAATGTAGGTGTATATCAACCTGACAATTCAAGTTTATAGAATAGATGAATGCAAAACATTTATTCATTTTATAAAAGAGGTCTGGCTAGGGAGATTAAAATCTCACATTCTTTAATTTTTTTTAGCAGTATATCATAGGATTTATCAGGAACACACATAAATTTATAATATAGAGAATGCAATAAACCGGATCAAAAAAAAGTTTTCATTTTGATTTTCCCTTTTATGTTTGAAAACTTCCACAGCAGTTCAAACAGTATGTGCTCAATGCTGTCTCTTGAACATTCTCCCAACATTATAGCACAATAGCTTGAGAAAATTCTCCCATCAACATGAGGACTCTGAGTCTTTAATCTGGTCTTATTCTCCAAAGTGCGTCTTCCTTCTGCTGTTATTGAAATTAAAATAAAACATACTCTTGCATAAAATACAAGATTCCCATACAGCACCCCACCACCAAAACCTTGCTTTGGTGTGGAATTTTTGTTACAATTGGTGATAGCATTGTTTTTATAATTGTGCTATTTTTTAACAGTAGCACTTTTGTTATAATTGATGAAAGATTATTAAAATAGTTCTATTGTCTATTATTTACATTATGTGTATTTTTCCCATATACCACCCTATTATTACCACCTTGTATTAGTATGGTACATCTGTTATAATTCACGAAAAACCTTCTTATACTTGTGCTATTAACTATAATCCATTGTTTATAATAAGGTTCACTGTGTTGTACAGACCTAAGTTTTATCTTTTAACTTTTATTCTAGGAATATATACATCCTAAAGTTTCCTCTTTTAACCATATTCACTTATACAGTAGAGTGCTGTTGATTACACTCACATAATGTGTTATCATCACCACCATACATTTCAAAACCTTTACCATCAGTCTAAATAAAAATTCTATACAAGTTAATCAATTTCCCATTCTCTACCCCTAACCTATAGTCTAGATTCTAACTCTATGAATTTGCTTTTTGTAATTAGCTCGTAACAGTGAGCCCATGCAATATTTGTCCTTTGCTGTCTGGCGTATTTCACTCACTATACTGTCCTCAATGTTCATCCATGTTGTCGCATGCATCAGGACTTCATTCCTTTTTGTGGCTGAATAATATTCCTTTTTATGTATATACCACATTTTGTTTATCCATTCATTGGTTGATGGACACTTGGGTAGCTTCCATCTTTTGGCAATTATGAATAATGCCATTATGAACATTGTTGAGCAAATAATCTGTTTGAGTCCCTGCTTTCAGTTCTTCTGGGTATACACCTAGTAGCGAGATTGCTGGATCATATGGTATTTCTATACTTAGCTTCCAGAAGAACTGCCAAACTGTCTTCCATAGCAGGTCCACCATTTTACATTGCCACCAGAAATGGATGAGTGTTCCTATTTCTCCACATCCTCTCTAACACTTGTAGTTTTCTGTTTTTTTAAGAGTGGCCATTCTAGTAGGTATGAAATGGTATGTCATTGTAGTTTTGATTTGCATTTCCCTAAAGATGGAGAGGTTCATTTCCTATGCTTTTTACCCATTTGTATTTCCTCTTTGGAGAAATGTCTCTTCAAGTCTTTGGCCTGCTTTAAGGTGTGCTGACCTTGCTCGTGGGTGGCAGTGCATGGATTCAGACTGCCCCACAGACTAACAGTTGGCTCCGAGAAGCTAACTTTTTTAGAAATAGAAGTAAAGTGATGTCTGAAATGCCTGAATTTAGAATGGGAGCCTGGAGCTTCTGCGTGCCAATTCTAATGACAATTAAATGCAGTGGTATTGATCCATATAACCACCAACCCCACTTAATTTTGAAATTTACTTTCCAATCGCGTGCTATTCTCCAACCTGAACAATAAAACTAACTGTTCATGGACAAAGCATTTTCACTTCTAAGAAACAGACCCCATTGTACCTTTTTATTCATTTTTTATCCACATTTCCCCATAAAATGCATTTGTATGTACGCAATGCCCACTTTTCAAACTGTTTCATTGAATGTTTTATAAGCAATGGCCAATCCTATTTGTATTGGATTTACAGGAGTCTTTGAATTTCCTAAACTGAAGAGAAGAATCTGCTGTTTAGCTGAGAAATCTGTTCAACTTAATGCAGATTTTATACTTCCTTTTAATTCCCAGACTGAGCACTTCTTTTTTTTAGTTTTTCAGAAACCCAAGACACACTTATTTCTAACAAACCTGTGAAACGACACATATCTCTATTATTAAAGGCAAACAGCATCTTTCTGATATAATGGGAATATGAGTCATCAACCCTAAATCTGATCTGGTCCTAATTCAATTAAATCATTACATTCTTGTCTTTCACTGATTTTCTTGCCTACAGAAAACCATGCAATGGATGTGTTAAATGGCCATTTTTAAAGAGTTTGTGCATTCAATGAGGAAAAGAAAAAAAGAAAAAACACCATTTAATACTAAAAAGGGGAAATAAATTGCTGATCTTTTTTTTTTTAACAAATGGCTGGGAGGGTTATAATGTATTAGATTTTTTTTTCAGAGGTAATCTTAGATGTGGAGTGAATGAAGTGAAGTCTGTTATCAATCCATAACATCTGCTGCAGTGTCAAGTGATGAAATGGGTGACTCCAGAGCCCAAGACAGCTGGGACGGCTTTCTTAATGCAGGAGGGTATTGTGCAAACAAACAGGCACTGATACGGTCTATGGTTGTCACAATTATTCAGGCCGGTGATACATCTTCCTGTATTAGCTGCTTGAGCAGTCCTATTTCTTTTAAAAGTAAACTACTGTATAACAATCACCAACCTGGCCTGTAAGTCAGTGAACACAAATAGAATAAATACCCCAGAAATAAAAAATAAATATAAATTAAAACTTATCACTAGAGCAATAAACTGAAAAACAGATGCAAGATGGAAAACAAAACAAAACACCTAGACCAAAGGTGGGAGAGATAAATAAGCAAACAAAAATCCAAAGGCTGCTTAAAAAATATTTGCATCGGTCATATTTTTCTTAAGCCGTATAATGTTAGGGTTCAAGCTTAGTGAAAGTTAAAGATATGAAAACACTGTTTGGAGCATCTAATTTTGATTTCTGCTTCTTTTGATTTTTGGGACCAGCATCATTGGAAAGCTTATTAACAATCATACAGCCTTTCTTATAAAATAAGAAAAGTAATAATTTAACAGTTTATTATTTATACAAATCTGTATTGAAAGGAGCTACTGAATTTAATTACAAATGGAAGATTGATTTCACCCAGACAAGCTTTTTGGTGAATCCTGAAATATTCTGATTCTAACGGGAAATATTACCAATCTGTACTTATCAGGAACCTCAACTTCCAGTTCAACTCAGGTGCAATATATCCTCAAATATATAAACTAGCTTTCAGATAGACAATCTAGAGCCCACTGCAAAGATTATTATAGATTAAAATTCTCATTGCTCCAGGCACTAAGAACTATTGAAAACTAGATTGGCATGAGACCCCGAAGCTCATTTAGTCTAACCTGATAATTGGGCAGATGTGAAAAGTCATGTCAGGAAAGTCAAGATTCTCCTAGCAGGGCATTCACTTTGACTCTATGCTACTCTGTCATGTTAGGCTGCCTCATTATCTGTTATGTATATACCTATAATGGTATTAAAAAGCCAGCCATTTTCAGTTTCTATCAACAAAATGGACACTGGAAAACCAAATACAAGTGGAAAATCAAATGTAAGTTACTGAGATCTGATTGAGACATATTAGACCTTAAAATCAGGATAACATATCTTGAGTGACCTTTCAGCTATACATATTCCAAATTTTACTAGATACATACCTGAATTAAAATTGTTTCATCAATTTTATTATATATTAATAAAGCATACAATCTATCCAAAGTGTACAATCAATGGTACTTGATATAAGCACATAGTTATTTATTCATCACTTTAATCATTATTAGAGAATTTTCATTATTTCAAAAATAATAATAATAAACAAACAAAAAAGCTCTACCCCTTTAATAATCACCTCTCATTCTCCCTACACTTTCCCTGCCATACTTAGCTACTATTCTGTTTCCATCTTTTTAATTTCTTTGTATTTATATTTTGTATAGATGGAATCAAACAAGATGTAGTAACTTTTGAGTTTTTAACATACATGTTCTGGTGTGTATTCATCCTTGACTGAGTAGGTTAAGAACCACGGCCGTTAAGGCTCTGAAATGCCTACATTTCCCCCTCTGGAAGGAAGGGACCCTGTCTTATTCATCCTTGTAAATTCCTCAACATAACACACCATGTTTGGCAAACTCTAAATATGCATTAAATGCTGATTCAATTCATGTATTTTTGTTGGCTTCAAACAAGCCAATATAAGCTCACTTATCTCAAAACTCAGGTATAAATACCATGACAATACTTCCTCTCCAACAATGGGACGTCATTTCTCATTCATTCATTCAAAAAATGCATGTTGAGCACCTCCTGAAGGGCCTGCTCAGTTCTACATGTTAAGGATAAAACAGTGAAAAGACAGAAACACCTCCTGCCCTTTGGGAGCTTCCTGTGTCTCAGAAATGACTGCCATCAAGCTAGTCATCACAAGTGTTACAAAGGAGAAATTCAAGGAAACTATCCCTAAATGTAAAAGGAACCTTACTTAGTTTGGGAGGGGTACTAAGAAACCATGGAAGAGTTCCCCTGATTCCTTAAAGTAAGGTACAAAGGAGAATAGGAGTGAGATATGCCAAAGGGTGGTCGGAATGATGAAATTCTAGGCAGAGAAAGACTTGTGCATAACCAATAAGAGCATGGTGAGTTCATCAAGAGGAAAAAACTGGAGTGGTTGAGAGATAAAATTACAGAAGGGGGAGGTGAGGTACAAGGAGGGAGGTATGGTTATATAAGATCAAGCTGAAAAGATAGGTGCAAGCCAGACTAGGCAGGGATTTAGGGGTAAGGACAATAGTCAGTTTATTTAGCACTCACTACAGCCCAGCAGCTACCATTCAGAATGGCCCTAACTGTGATCCTAACCTGAAAAAATGCCACCGCAGCAGTGGTTGCACAATTGCACATAGTGTGGAGTTTAGGACAAAAGCCTGAATGATGGCTGAGCTGCCCTACTGACTCAGACTTGACCTCAGAACTGTTATAGTAGAGAAAAATAAATGTCTATATTCTTTAAACCACTATACTATGGGTCTCTTGGATAATTGCTGCTTGGCTTTTTCTTAACTAAGACAGTCGGTTACATCGCATGTTCAGAACATAGATGGAATTACAGCTTTTAGGAAGTGATTGCCTTGTAAACACATATTTAGGCTGAAAATAGTGTGCACCTCTTTCAAGAGGAAATGTCTTACAAATGGTGCCCCCAAAGAACCGTTGACCAAGAAAGTTTATATAGATGTAGCAAGGGGAGAGTTTATATGGAATAAGTGCTTGTTGTTTGCTTATTTATGTATTTTGGTGTGAAAATGAATTTGATCTAGGATAAGCATATGCAAGGTAGAGGTTTTAGTACCCCAGGATAACTCCAGGGCCACAGTCATACCATTCTTCCAAATTGCCACCTTCTCTTCCTAGTACATTTAAGATAAAGTAAATAGTATGTGGGAAACAAGTAAGGCTGATCAACAGCCAATATGCATCAGTTGTTTAATATCCTCTGTCTGTTCTGATTGGTTGGAAAAGACTTTGCCCAAATGTCATCTTCCCTCTAAGGCAACCTGTTATGCCACTAGCACTCCCGCTTCTGTCTTCTCTTCCTCTACTTTTCCCTTCCTTCACTAACATTTTTCTCTTCATAACAGATTACTAATTTATTACGCTTCTTGTTTACTGGCTGTATTTCTCAACAGAATAAAAGCAACACAAGTTGAGGGACTGTCATCTGTTTTGTTTATTGGTGTTTTTGAAGCCCCTAGAGCTTGGCATATAGTAGGCACTCTATAACTATTTGGTTGAACTTGAGTGACGTGACTGGTTTTGTTGTCTGCTTGGTCAAAGCTGGCTTGTTGCAGGGTAAAGTTTCCAGCCGGTGGAGGACACATGTCCATCCTAAGGGCCTGGGAAGGAAATGGCTCACATCTCTTGTACTTATATTCCACTGGCAAGAGTTTAAGTAATTATATAATCACACAGCCAACTTTGACGCTTAGCAAGTTCTCCTCATATTAAGTGGGATTGAGGTGTTTGTAAGAAAAAAATAAGATAATTATTATATCCCCTTTGCCAATACTAAAATAAAACTGAAGGCATTATCTATCGGTACTATCTAAGTATGATAAAAGTATGGAAAATTATGGAAAATATTGAAATACTTCAATAGTTAATTATGTGTTATATATATATAGCTGAACTTTAAATATCTAGAGCATATGCTTTTGCCAAGAGATCAGAGAGTAAATGTGTTCTTCAACTTCATTTTAACCAAGTTTAGCTTAAATTAATGTTAGATATTAAATATTGACAATTTGAAGATACTCCCCATTATTCAGGCACCAGAATATATATAAATGTCCAAACAGCATGTCTAGGAATTACACTAAAAATTAAAACCCAATTAACTTTTCATTGATTCAGTAAAAATATATTTGTACATTTTCCTTAATTAAATTTATGGAAATTATTATTCTAAATAAATTTGATATACTTGTAATTTACAAAACTAACAAACAAATTGTTACTTTCTATCCCCTGAACAACTCAGAGAATGTTTCTTATCCTCTTGGAATTGGAGGGGAATTCATACTTAATGAGTGATGAATCTATGCCAGCAGATTATATGCTTATTAATTTGCCAAACAATAGTATAGGATAAGTATATTTACTTATAAGCTTCCAAACTTTTTAACAACTCTTCTAGCATCACATAGCTCATGGATGGCAGGTCCCAAATTTGAGTGTAGATTGTTCCAAATCTAAATCCACAGGAAAATGTCCTAAATAGTCCCATAATTCATTCATTAATTAGTTCTTTTTAAAAATTTAGATATTTAAGCATACATATGACACTGAAGGAGAAGGAAGCTTGTCTGTACTGTTTACTGTGATAATGTCAGTGACTTAAACAATGTTTATAGCAGGGCTAAGCATTCAACAGATTTGTTGAATAAATAAATGAGTAAATGAATGCTTAATGATTGGCGATCAATATTCAAAACACTATACCAGATATTATTGGGATACAACCTGGAGCATATTATATATAGTCCTTTAAGACAAAAAGACTTAGATTCTAGTGGAGAAAATACATCTTGTTCAAACAAAGTCATAATCCTACACAATAGAAAATTATAAGTGCCTTCAGTACAAAAAGAGAAAGAGACGCCATTCATCTGAATAAGTCATGATGATCCTCCCTGAAGATGTAACAAGTGAACTGAACATTCAGAGTAGAAATAATCTTAACAAGTCAACTCCAGGAGTTGGGAGGAAGTACATGCCTGGTCAACAATAATCCATATTCAGAGGTATTGAGGGGGGGAAACAAGAATCACACACTAGGGAGTAGCTAATATTTTTGGAAAGTGTCAAAATTTCCAAAAATTGTGGCTATAACGACTATATCTATATAATCTGCAATAACAACCAACATAGTTCCACTATATAGATGTGCATACACAAGGGACCACTGATCTACCAGAAAATCTTTATTTCTGAAGTTGTTTCTGATGACATGGTATGGGGTGGTAGAACTCTGAAATTCAGCATCTTTCTCAATTACTGATTAAGAAAAGGTAATATCAAAGGGAGGCATCGAAAGGCAAGCTGTTCAATTTGTTTTATGTTTTAAAACGATGACCAAGAATATCATTACATATATGAGACACTACCACTTGCTATGACAATTGAGTCATAAAATTTCATGCAACAAATAAAATAAAACAAAATTGTTATGGAAAATCATCCTAGAGATTGATGAAGAATTTAATCCTAAAATTATAGAGGACAATTCAATGTTTTTCTCTCAGAATTAACATTTTAAGTAGATTAAAAAAGCATAAGTAAGGGTACAACATTTGAATGCTATACCCAATGAGGTCAATGTAATAGATATTTACATATAAAACTTTGTACTGAACAAAGAAAATTATATATTATTTTCTTAGAGCTGTGGCACATTTTAAGAATTTCTCATGTACTTGACCTCAAAAAAATTAAATAAATTGCACAAAGTAGAGATTTTATAACCCTCATGATCTGAATATAACCTGAGATAATAGAAATAAACAATAATAGCAGCTGAAAACTTAACCCTCCAAATAGAAAAGCTTCCCTAAAGAATCTCTGAGCAAATAAGAAATAACAAAATCAAAAAATACTTTCTACAAGAAAATAGTGGAAAGGGTAACACTGAATACCAAATCTGAACAACAAACAAAGACGTGCAAAACAGACTGAAATCTTTCATAGGGTCAATTTTACTAAAGAAGGATTGGACATCAAAGGGGTGATTTCAGTAGAAATCCTGGTACTTTTTATGTCTGAGGACAAGTAGTCATTGGAAAGGTTGTCAGGGCATGTTTAATGAAGAAATAACTTAAAAAAAAACATTTTCAGAGTTGTTTAGGACAGCACAAAAGAGGAAACATGAGAATTGTTTGAGAAGGAGAACCTAGAAAATTTGAATCCTCCTTGAAAATGTGGGTGAGATGACAGGTTGCAATGAGATGTACGAGTTCAGAATTCTTGGTGTGACAGAAAACCAGGTAATGTATAAGTTTGCCATATCTTGGTGCATCTGCTGACTGCTAGTTTTTCAAAACCTCCAGAGCATGACCACGAAATAGCATAATATTAACATTTTTTTCTCTCTCCTTCTTTTTAATGAACAATTGGGGCAGGGGGAGAGAAGCTGTGCCATGGTAGGTGGGGGAAGGAGATGTGCTTCTGGCTTTTTAATTTTCCCCAAAATATATGCCTTTGCGTCACTCACTGAAAGCTGCTCCTGAAGGACACCAGAGAAGCAACTGTGCTTTGACTATTCAGAAATGCAGCAGTTTCTTTTTTCATACAACTGCCAAGGAGGTGCATTATCGTTTCTGATAAAAGGTTGGTATTGGAACAAAAAAGATGTGTTTTTTTCCTCCCATGTAATATGTAATAAAACTATTCTATGAAGTCTCAATGAACTCTCTCAATTGAGAAAAATACAGCCAATTTTCATTATAAGTGAATGTCACCAATTCATTCCTTTTCTATGGAAGTAAGACATGCAACAGTAACTTACTGTAGGCCCCATTTCATAAGATATCATCTATTCCATTATTCGTGTGTATGTTTCATATGAAAAATGTTATGAAGTTTGTCCCCCCTCACGCAAATACATATTTTCTTATCTCATTAAGAACCTATCCCTTCCCGTGTTGGTGCCCTCCCTACCAGGCTGTGTTGCTATTTCAAAAATAGAAAAGAAAAGCAGATGTTTTGTTCGCATAGTCAATCTGTTATTCAATTTAAAATCTCAGGAGAATGTAGATGAGATTCAGAGAATGCAAAGAACTTGGTCTTGGCTGAATGTAGAATGCTCAGGTGCCTATTTTCAGTTCCCATTATATGGTGCTGGTGCCTATGGGCAAAAAGTCAATCTCATTTTATCTACTACTTTTAAAATTTTATTT
>JAQZBX010011878.1:0-42041 GCA_029593785.1 Cabassous unicinctus
ATGCAACTATGGACTAAAGTAGGCTTATTATTATTCTAGCAATGGAAGAACTTGTATCACTGATAGAAAGGCAGTGGCCAGCAGATTTTCTGAGGGGTGTTAACTGTAATGTAAACTATAGTCCATGATTAGTAGCAATGCTTCAATATGTATTCATCAATTGTAACAAATGTACCACACTAATGAAATATGTTGTTAAGGAGGGAAAATGTGGGAGGGGGAGGGGGTGGACTATATGGGAATCCCCCATATTTTTGATGTGACATTTATGTAATCTAAATCTTCTTTAAAATTATGTAAGCAAAAAAATGAAGAAAATATTGATATTTGGCTGAAAGTGCACAAGAGGTAGTGGTTTCTAGAATAATACATAATTTTACAAAGTTCTGATCATTTTAATTGTATGCGTTTATCATGTCTCTATGTGTAAGTTAAAATTAGCACATGTTAAGTGACTCAAAACTTCTTAGATTTTTGTGTATAAATGTGAGAAAAGAGATGAAAACATATTTTAATAGGGACAAAATAATGTGATTTTCCCTGCCAATTCCATATGAAAAACCTTTAACTACCACCTGGATAGATTTTTGAAAATGTATTACTATTCTTAGCATGCTCCATTCCTATCATGATAAATCCATTCTTGGTTGACTCCTCATTCTTTTAGCAATTAACACAATTTATCAGGTCATGAATATGCAACAAAAATAACCCTTGACAGATTTTTCTCCATCCTGGTAATGAAACCAAGCTTCGTTTTTCCATATGGCTTTCCAACTGCTGGCACAATTGTTTTATTTCACTTGGCACTGAATGTCCTATTACTGTCTTCCGTTGCCTTTTCTTATCAATGTGTGTCCAGATTAACTATTTCTCCCATTTAGAGCAGAATTATTCAATCATTACGTTTAAAACAAGAATTTTAGAGCAACTGGGTGAATTTTAAGTGAAGAACTGAAATTAGATGAAGACTGCATGACAATCCAATTATATACAGTAGGAAAGCATCATTCTAGATTTTTATGCATAAAATGCATAAACCTTTTTTGTTGCTACAGCTTTCCTCTTACATCAATAACATAAATAGTAACATTGAATGTAAAGAACAAATTGCAAAAGGAGGAGTGAATTTGATCTCATTACTGTTGAAAGCCAGCTCTTTAACTTCTGACAAGCCAAAGAGCCTCTCTGTATCTCAGTTTACTTAGTTCACAATGAGTCCATGATGCCTGCTCTTCATGTACTTAACATCAGAGATGAGAAGAAACTGAGTTAAACAAGTGAAATGCTTCTGAGTTCTACATTGGCAATAGCAAAACCATGAATGTTGTAATTATTAGACTGGCATTGTTAGAATAATAACAGACATTCTTGATGCTATTTATTTTCATTTAGTTTACAATTTGAGTAAAAAATTTAGAACAATTTTAAGATTAATATGACTTTTAATAAAATTTCAATCCATTTAGAAGCTTAGCTGTTCCAATTTCTTATTCAAGTGTTTAAAGTCAGTGAGTTTGAGAATGCTTCTGCTATTCTGAAGCAAACAGATGAATTTTATTTTACTAAGTTCTTAGTATTATTTAAGTAGTTTGGGTAACAAATGAATAAAAAGTACAATATAAACAATATTTGTAAAAATGTGACAGAAAATAATGGCTGTCCAAAATCTCCATATTCATTACATAAATATTAGCAGAATAGAAAGGCAAAGATAGGTTAAAGAGAGAATATTAACAGTTTAAAGACTCTTAAAACTGGAAGATACCTAATACAATCATTGCATTTTGTGATATACCCTGGAAACGCTATAGAAATGCTTTTTGAAACCCTAGTTTCAAATAAATATTGAAAGAGGCTTTATTAGAGATATCCACATTTATGCATAAGAGGCTTGGCATATATACATTGAATCTGCTCACTGAGTCCTGTAACAAATACAAGTATTATGCAAGAAGCTATGGAAACCTACAGCAGAACTTAATTAACATTAAATCATAATGATAAGCCACCCAACTTTTAAGTACTTAAGGCTGCCCCTTTTAAGTATTTTAGAGTTCTTCAATCACTTGATATGTGACTTGCTAGCTGCTAAGCATCCATCTTATCACAACATACAGCGAAAACATACAAATTCAACATTTGGCATTTCATGGTTTCATGGGACACAGTCTTACCAACTGCTTTCAAATGCCAGATTTTGTTTATACTTAATGTCTGTCTTTATTTTATTCTTGGTGCCACACCAAAGTATATCCTTCTGAATAGAGAAATAATTTGAAAGGGGGGAGAATAGAGAGGATTATACTTGTAAAGGAACAACTTTACATCTTTGTTTCCCTAAGAAAATGTGGCCATCCTGAATTTTGTCTCTTCTCCTTTATATTGGCAGGGTCTTTGCTTGGATAAATAGTTATTAGAAAGGATTTTAAAATGTGGGAGTCCCACAATAATTGCCTATCCCCAGAATATGCCCACTGATCCTCTCTGGATTCTTAGAATCTAAATTGGAAGTTTCTCATCCTCACCAAATTTTAATATGTCTTCAATAGTCACAAACATGATGTTTAATGGCTGGCTGATTCCTAAATAGCATCATTCTCAAAAAAGGTTTAGGCTGCCAATAGGAAAAAAAAACAAGAAAAAGGGAAATAAAAAGAACCTGTTAACAAGTTAATGAACTGATTCAAGCTAAATTGCTTGAACAAGTTGACAGAGCCTCTGTTTCCCCATCTAAAAATTTGAATCTGATGATGTCTCTTAGAGGGCGAGAAATTAGTGTATTCTCTTGTTTAGTTGTTAAAAGTAAACCATCTTATTAGTGCTTAGCAATTATCAAATATTCAAATACTATTCAGTTAAAAAATTGTCATGAGTACCCTGCCTTGATCAAAATGGTGGCTTGAGACAACTCAGGGCTCTATCTTCCCATAGAAAATTTGAACAACCAACAATAACTGGCAGAAACATCTTTCTCAAGACTTCAGAAAACAGTTAAAGAACTGCAGTAGCAAGGTGAGCTCCAAATCAAGAAAAAATTATTTAAATACAGTAGGATCTCAAGATCCCTCCTGGCCCCATCCCTCACTGACTCAGATTAGAACCAGTCTGCCTTCTCTGTGTGGATATCTGTTTCTGGTCCTGGAGGAAGCAGAGAAATTCTTTTGCTACATACTGGAGGCTAGTATGTCTGGCCCAATATGTCCAGTTGTGGCCTATGGGACTCATTGTTCCAGAACCTGCCCTGCATGTAGAAGGCAGTTCACTAAACTCTCAGTCAGAATGCTGAGGGAGAGCATTGAAGTTGTGCTGCCTGGGCCAAGAGATTCATGTCTGTAGAACTAAAAATAGAGTTTCCAGGACTGTGAGGGAAATGTTTCTAAGGGAAGAGGGAACATTTGGAGCTGTGTAAATGATGGAATTCCTAGGGCCACTCACACATGATCAAGAAAAGACACATGAACCAAAAGGTACAGAGAGACCCGTATCTACTTTGGGTCAGAGGTATTCTCTAAACTAATTGTACGGATAAGCCCTGAAGGGGAGCACTTTCATAGGTCAACCTGCAAAGACTGGGAAAGTTGTTTTCTTTCATTCCTTCTTTTATTGTTTTATTGTGTGTGTGTGTGTGTGTGTGTCTGTGTGTGTGTGTGTATGTGTATTGTGTATGTTAGCTCCTGGCATGCAAGGAAAATTCTATCATAGCACTATCTGGATACAAGCTTAAGAAACAGATGTTTCAAAGTCTAGATTCATGTGGTAACACCTTAAAATATCAGAATGTCCAGATTTCCACAAAAGATTATAAAACATACAAAAAACAGGAAGTGATGGTCCAGGCAAAGAAGAAGATTAAAGGATAGAAGAAATAAAGGAAAACAGATTTGGGACATACCAGAGAAAAGATTTTTAAAGAATGGTCTAAATATGCTCAAAGAACTAAAGGGAAATATGGACAAAGAACTGAAGGAAATCAGGAAATGATAGATGAAAACAAAGAGATTATCAATAAAGAGATGGAGATGAAGAAAAGGAACCAAACAGAGCTGTTGAAAATTGAATTATGTCCCCCACAGAAGACATGTTCATTTCCCAACTCCAGGTCCTGTGGATGTGCACCAATTGTAAAAAAGATCACATTAAAATGTCACTTAAGTTAACGTGTGGCTTAAAGGAATCAGATTCGGCTTTAACTGGATTACTGGATTATGAACCAAATGAAATATAGACAGGGATAGAGAGAAGCCACAGGGAGCAGCCAGAAGCTGGAAGTCAACAGAATCTGGAAGAAAAGGCAGAAGATGCTGCCCTGTGCCTTGCCATGTGATGGAAAAGCCAAGGAACCCCAAAGATTGTCAGCCATTCATAATGGAGAAAGCAAGCCTTCTAGCCTCTGAATCCATGAGCTAATAAATTCCTGTTGCTAAGCTAACCCATTGTATGGTATTTATTTTAGCAACCAAGATACTAAGCACTACTGAGGAACACAATAATAGATACTAAAACTTCTAGAAGAGTTTAACAGCAGATTGAAGCTGGCAGAAGAAGGAATCAGGAAACTTAAAGATCAGGTAATTGAAATCATTCAGCTTGAGGAGCAGAAAGATGAAAAAATGAAGAAAGATGACAGAGCCCTTGAGGATCCTCTGAGAAACCATCAAGCATACCAATATTTGTGTTGTGGGAGTCCCAGAAGGAGAAGAAAGAAAGAGGCAGGGAGAATACTCAAAGAAATAATGGCTGAAAACTTCCCAAATTTAATTTGAGACATGAATATATACATCTAAAGCACCCAATGAACTCCAAACAGCATAAACCCAAGTAGATCCACACCACAGCATATTAAAAACAAACTGTCAAATGCCAAATATAAAGAAAGAATTTGAAAGTTGCAGAGAGAAGCAACATGTCACATAGAAGGAAGCTTGTTATAAGATTAAGTGCCAATTTCTCATCAGAAACCATGGAGACAAGAATGGGATGGGATGACATATTCAAATGCTGTAACCAAAAAAATTGCTAACTAAGAATTCTATGTCTGGTGAAACTGTCTTTCAGAAATGAGGAAGAGATTTAGACATTCCCAAACCTGAGAAAATTTGTCACCAAAAGACCAGTCTTGCAAGAGATGCTAAAGACTCGTCTACATGTTGAAAGGAAAAGACAACAGACAATGGATTGAAACCTCCTGAAGAAATAAAGATCTCTGGTAAGAGTAAAGACATGGGTAAATATAAATGCCAGTACTATTATATTTTTGGTTTTTAAATCCATTTTTTCTTCCTATAAGATCTCAAATCAAATGCATAAAAAGTAATGATAAATCAGTAGTTTTGGACTCACAATGTATAAACATGTCATTTGTGACAGGAACTACATAATGGTGGGAGGACAGAGTGGTATAGGAACATAGTTTGTTAAGTTGGTATCAAAGCAAATGACACTATTATAGATTAATGGCATTAAATTGAAGCCACATGGTAACTGCAAAGAAAATATTGGAGAATATGGAGGCTCATAGAGACATATATGAGATAGTGTGCCAGGGACAGAGAGCAGGGAAATGGGGAGTTTATGAATAAGGGGTGTGGGGTTTCTCTTTTTTGGGGGGGATGGGATAATTTTTGTAATAGAAGGTGCTGAGGGTACCACAATATTGTGAATGTGATTAATCAAACTGAGTGGTATACATGGGAGTGGTTGAGATGGGAAAATTTATATTGTATATATGTCCCTAATATTTAAAAAAATAAAAATAAAAAAAGGAACTAAAGAGGCAATGAGAATTAAATGCAATACATGATTCTGGATGGGATCTAGACAGGAGGAAAAAGGTCTTCGAAGAGACATTATTGGGACATATAAAAATTGGATAGCCACTGTAAGCTTTATAGCAATGTTAAATTTCTTGAATTGGATAATTTTACTTATAATGCTTACAAAACTGAATATACTTGTTTTTAGGAAATGTGCATGGCAATATTGTGTTCAAGCAGAATGATGGATATGACCTACGTTCACAGTTCACAGGCAGATATAAGTAGGTAAGTAGGTAGATAGAGAGAGAGAGCATGCACACACTAGGGAGGGAGGGAGGGAAGGGGGAAGGGAGGGAGGGAGGAAAGAAGGAAGGAAGGAAGGAAGGAAGGAAGGAAGGAAGGAAGGAAGGAAGAAAGGAAGGAAGGATGAATTATATGGCAAGTGTGCAACATGTTAAAATTGGTGGATCAGTGTATCTGGGAGGTAGGAGTATGTTGGAGTTCTCTGTATGGAGTTTATATTATTTTTGTTCCTGTCCTGTAGGTTTGAAAGTATTTCAAAATAAAAAAAGTTAAAAAGAAAACCTTAATGGTCTAATAAATCATGAACACATAACCCTAGTTTGGTTACAGTCTTAAAGCAATACCTTGGACATTAAACCTTGTGCGCAGTTGAGGATTGTTAGAGAAAAAGGTCTTCTGAAGCATGTGTGACAGAAAGTGGGGTGGGAGTTAACTGGAGCAAACTACAAGCATGTCCATGCTTCATCTCAATTCATGAGTCCATTTTGTTATTTCATCATAGTTTCAATAAAGAGAAAAAAATATCCTATTGCCCCAGGAAAACATGGATTATATTACAGCAGATTTCTTACCAAAGGGGGAAAATGCTCATTACTTAACACAAAAGTGCTGAAGCCATTAGACTTTAAATAAAATGTGTATTATGTGTCTGTAACTCCCAAGGGACATCCCAAGTGGTGTCACATGGCACTGTGGATCCATTAGTAACGTAATGTCATCCAACCACAGGACTTGCTAATGTTTTAAATTGGAATGCAATTTATCTTTCTCTAATTCAAGGAATAAAGAAAGGAAGAAGGGAGGGAGGAAGAGAGGATGGAGGGAGGGAGATTCTCTCTCTTTTTTCTTTAAGTACACAGCTTAAAACTGTTTCTGCTGGGTAATTCAGGATGTGACACTTCAAGAAAAATGAATGAAACAGAAGATTCAGTGCTTTTCAAACTTTGTCTGGAATGAAAGAATTATTAAAGGAATAAAGTCATTCACAAGATGATATTCAGATTAGACAAATGAGGACTGTATGTAACATTTTTAAATTGGGGCATGTGAACTAATTTACAATAGATACCAGAGGACAGACTAAAAAGTCTGTTTACATAAATCCCATACAGAGAAAGCTAATTGGCTCCGCAGTGTGACTTACAATATCATCCTTATAGCAAAATTGCTTTAATTACTAGAAAAAAAAGAGAAGGTGGAAACTTTACAGTCATGAAAGATATGAACAACTCCAGTTCTAGAAAGACTTGGAAAATATTCTAGGGTAAGATTTCAAGTATTGAAATAATTTCTATTGTGAATTCGTTCCCCATTTTCTTAGTATGTTTGGGGAAGATATGGAGAATAGGTGTTGGGACACAATTAAAATGTATTACACTGTAACTAAAGTATGGCTCTCTCTGACTGCTAATATGGGAACTTGCTGGGAAGGTATTGACTCTCAGGTATTGCTTTTTAACATAGAAGCTAGGATTTTTCCAAAAACAAAAACAAAAACAAAAAAGCCTAGCTGAATTCTTGATTACTAAATAGTGTCGTAAGACCACCAAGTTCCATTAAACCTCTATCTTTTTAAAAAACCCTTGCTGATTTTCTTAGGAAAATATAGGCATATGTTCACTCATTCTGCCATGTTGCACTTAGGTGATTAAAAATTCATATTCCAAGTAAGAAGCTGTTAAGTAGCTAATAATTTATTCTGTGTACAAGATAAGCTCCAACTGGTTAGGAAAAAATGGATGCTGGGGACTGAAGAAATAATTAAATATATATATAGGGTGAAAAGGCCAACCTGCCTACTGGTGGGTATATTACCAAGTGGCACAAATTGAAAGAGTGCTTTAAGCAAACAGACCACCCATTAAATAAATGGAGCAGTAACTTTCAGAAGCTGTAGAATATCTTCTATCTCTTAAAAATACCACATACAAAATCTATTTGACATTCATTGTCAGAGAAACTCAATTCATTATGTACCCAAACCAGCTTGTGAATAGAAAAATATATTTGAAATAAAGACATATCTTAGAAACAAATTAAAAAGAGAATTAGAAAAGAAAAAGTAGACTTAAAATGTTAAATATATAGTTTATAAAATTATAAAAAATATACATACCAAATTGTTAAAGAATATATTAGAATGAAATTAGCAGTGGCCAGTAAAAACCACTAATGAAAGGCTTTTCTAAAACCCTCAAAATTAGTAACATGGAAATGAATGGGCTAATTAGCACAATATGAATAAACAAATTTATAGTCTGTAAAATTAATTCAGTAATCCCATCAATTGTCATATTATTCATATGATTTGCATAAAGGATATACAGGCTGTGGAAATGATGATAATAAATGGCATTGAGGAGTATACATGAATATGATGTGCAAAGTCTGTCATCAGGTTTTCAGAAGTCTGTTTTAAAGGGGAAAGTGCCTAAACGGAAATATAAGCTGAAGAGGTGACCTCATCACCTTGAATCACCTGAATGATCACTTTATGCATTTTCTCTTTCTTGAAACTTTTAATAGAATGCTTAATGCCACTGGACTTAATGTCACTGGAAAGATTTCTTTCAGATATTTCCAAATGAATATATGATTAAAGGTTTATTGAGATGTTTGGGGAATATGTCATTCTCATTAATTAAAGAAATCTAGTTAGAAAACATAACATAAGTAGGAATTTTCATAAAGTTTGTATTATAAAATTCACTTATATAAATCATCATGAGGAAACTCTAAACATTATTATATAGTTTTGATAATTAAAGATATTGTTTTGAAACATAACTATGGGCATTTATTACATTACATTATTTTTTCCAGTGGAAGGAATAGTACAGAGTAGACTTCATACATATGGTTTCATTTTGCATCTTATACTTTATGGCTGCCACGTTTTGTTGTTTCCAATGCTATATCAAACAATATAATATCAATATGGTTATAGCTAAAGAAAGCTATTCATCTCAATTTTCTGTCCAGTTTGTCATTAATAGGTTTGTCTATTACTTTTATTTCCATAACAAGCCTAATACAACATAAAAAGAAAATTCATTATTCAACACTGTAATTACAGGTGATCTATGTATAAATTTTTTTGCATCTTTTTTAACATTGCTCTATTTAGTTCTTGTTTTTTAAGCTCTATATAAATGCTCTTTATTCTCTATCCTTATATATTTAGAACTTGCAAAGCATTTATTGTAATTCTGATTGAATTGCTACCTTCTATTAATGTACTTTTTATCCTGCCATTTTTAGGTTTATAGCCTGCCTTAAAATGAATGCTTTTGTTTAAATAATGAGATGAAATGCAAAGCAAAAAAAAAAAAAATAACAGTAATGTTTTCAGTTTTATGAAGCTTAATGACATATTGATTTCTCCCTTTATCACCTGAAACAGTACTTGGCAAACTGTAGCTGGTGAGGGCAAATTCAGCTCATCACCTGTTTTTGTAAATAAAGTTTTATTGGAACACTGTTATACTTATTTTTAGTATTCTCTATTGTTGCTTTCATGCTGCAACAGCATTGTTGATTGGTTTTAACTGAGCCCATATGGCATAAGAAGCCCATTACAGAAAAAGTTTGCTGACCCTGACCTAGGATAATGATAATATACCCCAAATTGCTGTGAATTAGAATCACCAGAAGAACTTGTAAAAGATACACATGCCTGGGCCTCTGCCAACATTTAGTCAAAAAGAACCTTCAAGACATGATGCCTGGGACTATGTAGCAATCTTTCCAGGAGATTATTATGCATGGCCAGGTTTGGAAATAGCCTGATACAACACAATCTTTTAATTTGTAAAGTTATTTTCTTAGTGGTTGTTCTAGGGATTATTGTATACATCTTAATTCATCAGAATTGATGTCAGATTTATACTATCTTAATTTTAGTGAGGCAGAAAATTTTCTCCACTATAGCTTCATTTCCTTACCCCACTTTGAGCTATTATTGACGTATATGTCTATATATATTACATATACAACAATATGGTGTTGTAATTGTTGCATTACATATACTTAAGTATTTTAAAGAAACTAAAAGAAGAAATGAGAAAAATATATATTTAAATATTTGTTTTAAACTTATTTACCATTTCAATACTCAATTTTCCTTGTGGATTCAAGTTACCATCTGAGATTATTTCTTTATTCCACGATAAGCTTCCTTTCTTTACCCCTCCTTAGAGCTGTTATGGTCAAATAGATTATATCTCCATTAGCTATAGATCCAAAAATTTAATTTATAGATACAGTTTTATGATATTTTCAAAAAAACATTTAAGTGAAGAAAAGAGAAAAATATGGCATTTTATTGTCTTTTATAGTTAATGTATAATTACCTTCATCAGCACTTTATAAAATGTATATTCAATTTACTCTGTAGGGTCACTTTCATTCAAGATAAAGAACTTCATCAATATTTCCTATAAAACAGGTATGCTAGCGTTTAATTCTCCTAGTCTTTGTTTATCTTTGAATGTCTTTATTTCATCTTCATTTGTAAAATATTATTTTGCTGGATATAGGCCTTAGGATGATAGTTATTTCTTGAGTACTTTGAATATGTCAACTCACTGTCTTCTTATCTCCATTGTTTATGATGAGAAGTCACATGTTAATATTATTGATTTTCCCTTATGCACAAGGAGGGGGTTTTCTCTTGCTCCTTTCAAATTGCTTTCATTTTCTTGGCTTTCAACAGTTTGACTCTGATATGGCTAGAGGGATTCTCAGATACCTATAATGATATATTTCATCACAATTAAGAAGATTTCAACAATTATAACTTTTAATATTTTTGCTGCCCTTTTTCTCTAGCCTCTCCTTCTAGTACTCCCATTGCATTACACTCATAGTACGGCATTTAATTCTATATCTTTTGACTGTGAGGTTTTGTCTATTATTTAATAGCAGGTTTTTAATAAAATGATTAAAAATTCATGTGCAGATATAAGAAATAATACAGAGAGATCTCATGCACTCATTTTTTCCCAATGGTTACAACTCCCAAGTCTATAGTACAATATCATAACTAGGATATTGACATAGATATACAGTCAAGATACAGAACAATTCCATTACTACAAAGATCCCTCATGTTGCCTGTTCCTAGCCACACCAACTGCCATCCAGCATCCCTCACTCAACCACAATCCTTAACCCGTGATGTAACCGTAGCTTTGTTATCCATTTGTTTAATGTTACAATTTAAAAAATGTATGTAAATGGTATTGTATTAGTCAGCCAAAGGGGTGCTTATGCAAAGTACCAGAAATCTGTTGGTTTTTATAAAGGGTATTTATTTGGAGGAAAAACTTACAGCACAAGGCCCTAAAGAGTCCAACTCTTGGTACCATAAGAGGTACTTTCTCACCCAAAGTCATTTGCCATGTGTTGAAGCAAGATGGTGGGTGATGTCTGCCAGGGTTCAGCCTTCCTTCTTCCCCTTAAGGCTCTGTGGTTGGTCCCAGCTTCTTCTGATCTCAACTGAAGGCTGGCATAAGGCTCGTCTCTCAGGTCTTCTCAGCTGCTCTGTTATCTTCAATTGTAAACTAATAGGCTCATCTCTCTTCCTGGGGCCTCTGCCGTGTCTATGGACCTGTCTCTCTTCCTCTGGGTTTTTCTTCTCTGTGTACCGACTTCTCTGTGTTCTTGATTGAGCACCCATTTATATAGCCCACCCAGGGGACTGGGACTTAACCTTGCATGCCCTAATGATGTTGTCAAATCAAAGCCCTAATCTTAATTTAATAAAGTAAAAGTGAAACCTCTGAACTTAGTACAATCCAAGAAGCATCATGCCCAGAGGAACAGACCAGTTTTACAAACATAACCAATATCTCTTTTTGGAATTCATAAATAATATCAAACTGCCACAGATATCATACAGAATAAAATCTTTTGTGATTGGCTTTCTTCTTGCAGCATAATTCCCCAGTGATTCATCCAAGTTGTTGCATAAATCAATTTTTCATTCATTCTTATTAATGAATGGTGTCTTATGATATGGTTGTAACAGTTTAACACTTTGAATACCTGTTTATTTAAATATTTTAGTTATTATGAATAAACTTCCTATAAATATTCAAGTATAGAATTTTTTGTGAATGTTTTAATTTCTCAGGATAAATACACAAGAGTGCAATTTGTTGATCATTATCAGTGTTTTTTTTTTTTTCTTTCTAAAAAACTACCAAACTGTTTTCCATTGTGGCAGTACCACTTCACATCCTCACCAGCAACTTATGATTTATTCAGTGTATCTGCATTCTTACCAGATTGATCTCAATTTTCTTTTTTAATCTTAGCCATTCTTATATATATGCAATGACAGTGCTTTGCAATTTATTTGCATTTCCCTAATGGCTAATAATGTTGAAGACCTTTTCATGTTATTGTTTACTATCTGTATATTCTCTTTAGTGATATTATCAGTTCATGTCTTTTGCCCAGTCTCTAAGTGAATTTTTTTTTTTTGCTGTTGATTTTTGAGAGATTTTTATTTGTTTAATATTCTATATAGTTGTTTTTGTCAGATATATGGTTTGATAATATTTTCTTGTAATCTGTCTTTTTTTAATTCTCAATACAAAGTTTTCATAGAATAATGTTTTTAATTTTGATGATATTCAATTTACCATATTTTTCCTTTCAAATGTAATGGTTTCATTGTCAGATTTAAGAACTGTTTTCTAAGAATAAATCCCAAAGCTTTTCCCTTAGGTTTTGAATATATGTTGCATAGTTTTATCTCTTTGAGCTATTTTTGTATAAGGAGTGAAGTTTAGGTATTTGTTCACTTTTTTTTTGTTTATGAATGTCCAATTATTCTTGAAAAAATTGTTGAAAGACTATTCTTTCCTCCATTAAATGCTTTTCTTCATTTATTAAAAATTGTTTAAGCATTGCTTTAGTTTCCAGGCTACCAAAAAAAAGGCACCATGCAATAGGATTTTCTTAAACAGCAGGAATTTGTTGGCTGATGCTTTTATGGTTAGGGGAAGCCCAAAAAAATGGTGCCCAGTCTTCTCCCATGGCATTCTGGGACTGACTATTAGCAATCCCTGGTATTTGACTTTTTTGTTACATGGCAATGCACATGGTGGCCTCTCCTGGCTTCTCTCTTCTCTTCCAAGTTCTGTTGTCTTTCAGCTTCTAGCTGCTCCCTTTGGCTTTTTCACTGCCTGTGACCTTCCCTATAAGGCTTTCAGTAATATGATTAAGACATTCTGATTCAGTTCGGCCACACACTAATTGGAGTAACCACACCAATAGTTCTTGTTTATGATGAGTTCATATCCACAGGAATGTATTAAGAACATGTTTTTTCTGTGGTATATATTTCCAAGTCACCATATGCATAAATGTGTGTTCTCTACTCTGGGTTCTTTATCCTCTTAAGTTGATCTATGTGTTTCTCCATCTACCAATAGCCGAGTCTTAATTTCTGTAGCTATGTAAAAAGCCTTGAAATTGGCTAAACAGATTCTTCCCTTTTTCTTTTATCATTATCAAAATTGTTTTAGCTAGTCTAATTCTGTTACCATTCCTTATCAATTTTATAATAATCTGCCAAGATCTACAAAAATCTTTGGATAAAGATTGTGTTAAACCTGTATATCAACTTGGAGGTTTGGCATTTTATTATGTTGAGTATTCCAACCCATCAACACGGTATACCTTTCCATTTATTTAAATCTTTTATTTATCTCATCAGTGTTTATGTTAGTTCAGAGCAAAAAACCTATACCTGTTTTGATAGACTTGCAACTAAGTTTTTCATTTTATGATCAATTATAAAAGTTTTTGGATATTTAATTTCAATACATCCCTGTCACTGAGCAGAAAGCATGTATTAAGCAATCTTTGTCCAGTGTTCCTGCCCTGATAAGAGTCTGAGGCTGCTTGTCTCTGGTTTGGGGTTAAGGGTACCTTCAGGCCTGTCAGGCCTTCCCATTAGACCTACTGTCTCTCCTGGGCTGCAGAATGGAAACATATTGAAACATTTGCATAAAAGAGAAAAAGAGAGGTAAAAGAGGGGGGCGGGTAAGGTTGCAGAGAGGTCTGCTAGGTTTTCTATGACTGCCCCAACACTCTGTATATGTTTTATATTCTTTTCCCACCTTTACTGAACTGGCTAGAACCTCAAGTACTATGTGAATAAGAGTGGTGAGAAAACATATCTTTGCCTTGTTCTAGACATTAACAGGAAAGAATTCATTTCTGTTTTTCCGATTAAGCCTTAAAGTTATATGATTTTGATAGTAGTTCTTTATCAAGCTGAGGAAGTTCTCTATTCCTAGTTTCCTTAAATTACTCATGAATTAGTAATTGTTGGATTTTGTGAGATGATTTTCTACAAAAGTTGATTGCTATGATAATGTTTATTTTACACTGTTAATATGGTCTATTGCATTTATTGAACATAACATATTAAATCTGCCTTAAATCCCTCAAAAAACTCCAATTGGTCACCTTTATTTCTTTTTGGAGTTTTTCTATATGTGTTGTGACAGTTTGAGATTATTTTTGTGAATCCCAAAAAGGGAAAGATTGTGTTGTAAACCAATCTGTTCCTCTGGGTGTGATACCATTTGATTGCGCTAAATTCAGTGAAGTGCTTCTGATTAAGTTTACTTGGTAAAATCAATTTAGGGCTTCTGATTGGGCTACATCAATAAGGCGTAACTCAGACCTTGGTGGTCTGATAGAAATGGACACAAGCTCAAGAAGACATGCACTGGAAGATAGAACTCTGTCATTTTTGATCCTGCAGCCCCGGGGAGAGATGAATCATTTGCCTGATAGTTTTTGCAGCTGACCTTGGGAAGAGAGCAAAGACTGATATAAGAAGGCCCAGAAAGAAAAGAGCCCTATGCCAGGATAGTGAGGAAGCCTTGAGGGACAAGCCCTATGCCAGGCTGCAGCTGAGAGGAAGGAAGCCCAAAGGCGAAGGCTGAACCCTTCTGGAAATCAGTGACCTTATTGCTTCAACACATGACAACTGTCTTTGGTGAGACAACAATCTTGATTTGAACTCTTCAGGGCCTTGTGACTGTAAACTTCTGCCCCAAATAAATACCCTTTATAAAAGTCAACAGATTTCTGGTACTTTGCATTAGCACCCCTTTGGCAGACTGATACATGTGTATATATACATACATAGATTTTTAATTCCAAACAGAATTAAGTTTCATTTTTGGAAATTTCAATTCTAAATTTGGAAATTTTAAATTCCAAATTCAATTTCCTTAATAAATATAAGGATAGTAAAATATCGATTTCATATTGAATGATTTGTGGAAATTTATGCTTTTTTGTGGAATGGATTCATTACAAATTATCAAATTTATGTGTGTAGAGTTGATTATAGTATTTCTTTATAATTTTTTGATGCTTGCATTGACTAGCGTGTTATTCCTTGTTTCATTCCCGATATTGATAATTTGGGTTTTGTCTCTTTTTTTTTTTCATTAATCTTGCTAAAGTTTTGTTAATTTTATTGATCTTTTCAAATACTAACTCTTTGTTGCTTTGGTATTCTCCGCTTTGTCTTTGTTTTCGGTTTCATATACCTATTTTTTTCTTCCTCTGCCTTTTTAGATATATTTTGTTCTTTTTTATTTCTGAGGTTCTTGAAGTAAGAGTTTATCTTTTTTATTTGTGAACTTTCCACTTTCCAAAATAAGTATCTAATGGTGTAAATTTTCCTCTTAACATTGCTTTAGCTGTGTCCCATGAATTTTGTATGCTGTCCTTAAATTTTTTTCAGTTCAATATATTTTTTTATTTACCTTGAAACTACATTACTAGCTTTCTTTACTCTTGGTGTATTGTCCATTTGTTTTTTTAATCAGGCTAATAATTGCTTTATAGATTGAGGCAGAAAGTCTTCCCTTCTCTTCCAAATTGTGGAAGAGTTTGTAAAAAATTCATACTAATTATTCCTTCACTGTCCAGCTAAATTCAAAGAGGAAGAAATGTTGCCCTGGATTTTCATATGTGGGTAATTTTATGATTGTTTATGCAGTCTTCACTTATAGTTCTATTCAGACTGTATATTTTTTTTTTCTTGAGTCAGTTTTGCTAGTTTGTGTCTATCAAGGAATTTGTCCATGTCATCTAAGCTACTTAAATTTTTGGCCTACAATTGAAAAATAGTATTTCCTTGTAATGCTATTTTATTTCTGTAAGGTTTGTAGTAATCACCTCTTTATTTTCTAATTCTAGTAATTGTGTTTTCTCTGTTTTATTATTAATCAAACTAACTATGAATTTGTCAATTTTGTTCATCATTTCAAAGAACCAGGTTTTGATTTCCTTGTATTTCTCTATTTTTTACTCTCTATTCCATTAATTTCTGCTTTAATCTTTATTATTTCCTTCTTCTGCTTGCTTTACCTTTAATTTGCTCTTCTTTTTACCAGTATCTTAAAATGGATGGTTAGTTTATTGGCTTGAGATATTTCTTCTTTCTTAATGCAGGCATTTACTGCTATAAATTTTCCTCTAAACACTGATTTAGCTGCATCATATAAATTTTGGTATGCTGTGGTTTTCCAGTCATCTCAAAGTATTTTCTAATTTCCTTTTAATTTATTCTTTGACTCGTTAGTTTTTTAAGAGTCTGTTGTTTAATTTCCAAATATGTATGAGTTTTCTAAATTTTTCCATGTCATTGATGAGGAGTCCAGCTCTTGGACAAAATCCTATGCATGATTTTAAAGACCTGAACATAGACAACTTTAAGATAGTTATCTGGCAGTCCTCCAATGGGAAAGCTGATCTCCCCAAACCACACTTGGTACACAGCAAATAAAATGTGGTTTCTGAAGGGAGTTGCAGTCAAAGACTGAGTTTCCACTGGTCATTCATGATCTTATAAATATCTAAATTCCTAGGCCCCTTTCCTCCCTATGAGGGTAGAGGAAGTTCAAAACCAAGGCTTTCTTCAATTGTTTCTGCTGAAATGTCCTTGTTCATGGGAAAAGTGAAGTTGAAGGATATTTTTTTTCACTCTGACTTAGTACTCAGTACTTTTGTATTTCTAGGAGGCCTCCCTTTCCCTCTCCCCAGTCCCTGGGTCCATAAAACTATAGGAGTCATTTGCTTGGGGCTCTCTCAGAAGTGAGATATCCCCCTATCTGTGATGATCCATCTGACATTTACCTTGTGTCATGATTCCATGGGGGGAAATAGAAAAGGGACTATTGGTACTTTACTTTGAGTCTACTTGCTTATTGACTTGCAGCAAATTATTAAAGATTTGACTTATTTTCATTTGGCTTTTTGTCTTAATTGGCTACTTTTGATACCTGGCAGCTAGGCTCAGCTCTTGACAAATGATTTTAAATTTCATTCCACTTTGGTTGGAGAAAAGATCTGTATTATTTATGACTTTTAAATTAATTGAGTTTTCATTTATGGCCCAGAATAATGTCTATTCTGGAGAATGTCTATGTGCACTTGAAAAGAGAGCATACTCTCTTCTTGCTGGGTAGAATGTTCTATACATGTCTTTGGGTTCTACTTTGTTTATAGTTTTCAAGTTTTCTCTTTCCTTGTTGAACTTATTGTTCTGTTTGTTAAAGTGCCATATTGACATCTCCAATTATTATTGTCAAATTGTCTATTTCTTTCTTCATTTCAGTTCATTTTTGTATCATATAATTTTTAGCTTTGTTATTGAGTGAATATATGTTTATAATTACATCTTCCTGATTGACCTTTTTCTCATTATAAAATGTCCTTTTTCTCTCTAATATTACTTTTTTTACATTCAGTTTTTTCTGATAATAGAATAGCCAATCAAGTTTTTCTGTCATTGCTGTTTGTATGTTATACCATTTTTCATCATTTTACTTTCAATCAATTTGTATCTTTGAATCTGAAGAATGTCTCCTTTACTGCTTTCTTTTGCCTGTCATGAATATTTTCCAATGTACAGTTTAATTTCATTAATGATGTTTTTGCTATATATGTTGAGCTGTTTTTTAATGGTTGCTCTAGGGTTTACTGTACGCATCTTAATCAGAATAAATTTCAGAATTACACTAGCATAATACCAGTACTATAGAGAAAATTTACTCTTATAAAATTCTATTCATTTTTCCCCCTTTGTTGTCTTGTTGTTATGCATATTGAATCTATTAATGTAACAAACCTAATAATACTTTGTACATTTATTTATTTATCTTATTTGGTGCTTGTTGAGATTTCTGGATGTTTAGGTTATTGTTTTAAATTAAATTTGGGAAGTGTTCCATCATTAATTCTTTGAATATTTTTCTTCTTCTCGTTTCTCCTCTCCTCTGGTACTCTCATTATGTATACATTGTTGCTCTTAATGTATTACACATTTTTCAGTGGCCGAATTCATTTATCTTCATTCTTTTTCTTCTGTTTTTCAGCTTGCATAAACTCTATTGATTTATCTTCAAGTTCCTTAATTTTTTCTACTGTTAGTTGTGTTTTACTTTTGAGCTTCTCTTGTGAAGTTATTATTTCAGTTACTGTACTTTTTAAGTCCAGAATTCCCAGTTGGCACTTTAAAAAAAAATGTTGAACCCTTTATTGATATTTTCTGTTTGATGTGACATTGTTATTATACCTTCCTTTACTTTTTCAAACAACCTTTTCATTATCTCTGTCAATATATTTATTATGACTACTTTGAAAACTTTTTCTCTTAACCCTGAAATTTGGTCACTTTCACAATTTCTGTTGCCTGATTTTTTTCCTGGTTTATGGGTCACACTTTATGGATTCTTTGCACGCCCTCACAATATTTTTTGTTGTTGGAAACTGGATGTTTTAGATAATATATTATATCAACTCTAGGTACTAGCGCCTCCCCCCTCTTTGGAGATTATCGTTGCTATTTGCATGTTTATTTGCTTATTAATTGATGAAGTCTATTTCTCTTTAGGTATTAAGTATCTGTTATTGCCTCTCAGCCACATTCCACAGTCACACTGGGATGACAGTGGTACCAGTATGGCTTTCTTCCTCTCTTTGCCTGACCACACCCAGCTGTTAAAATTAGTCACTGGCACCTTGCTCTATTGTTTACAACAATGCCCAGGGGCACACATTCTTATATAAATAAACCTAATCAAATTGTAGCTCCTTGGACAGAAAGTTTCTGAGTTCAATAGTTTCTTCCCCTGTTATTTCCTGCAAAGAAGATACTCTCTAACTGTATCTTCATTAGATCCAACAATCTACCTTCCAATTCTATATACCACAACTGCCACTGTTTTTGAGAGCTTTCTTAGATTTAAGCTTATTCACAGTCTGTTGCAAATTACATAAATTCCTTTGGGAAGAGATTAGGAGCTATCTGTTTTCTGGCCTCCTTATCCCCCAGGCAAAGATTCTGAGTCAGGCCTTAGAGATGGTGCTGAGGAAAATGACAAGCTTCTAGCTGAATGAAACTCCCAGTCTAGGAACTGAGCATTTTTTGGAGGGGGCAGCAACAGCCTGTCATCCTGTCATTCTGCATCTCCTGGTATGGAACCACTGCCTGAAGATTTGGGTGAATACAAAGTCTCCAGTATTCACAGCGGACTATGCCCAATGTAAAACTATGTTCCACAAGTGGAGGTTGCATGGAAGAAGGGATCCCCCACCTCTTGACCTCGCTTACCTAGGATTTAGATTTAGCAGTTAGGGTGAGGATGAGGAACACGAAAGCACTGCTCCTACCCTGAATAAGGTCCTCCCCTGGCAGCTGAGAGAGGAAGACCTGTGTTCTTGGCTGTAGCAGTCTGAAGTGGAGTCTCCGCCACACTGAGCTAGGAATGGAGATGGAGAGCATGATCTTAGTTCAAATACCACAGGGTCTTGCCTTTCTTACCAACCTTTCATAGTATATATTGAATGGATGTTTCTTTATTTGCTGTTTGCTCTATGGATCATTTCTAAAGGCTTTACACAGTTATCTTTTAAGCAATTTTCACCAGTGTTGGCTACTTAATGCTCTTTTGCCAGAAGTTGATCTCAAGAGACTTTCACTTTAGATTATTTATAAGTGTGTTTTTAGTTTACAAATGTTTAGAGATATTCCTGTTATCATTCTGTTGTTGATTTCTACTTTGATTCCATTGTGGTCAAAGATAACTATTTGAATGATTTCAATTGAAAAAATATTTTGAGGTTTTATGATTCAAGTATTTTCTATTTTTGTATAGATTCCTTGGATGCTCTTTTATGCCAGAGTATTCTATAAATGCTGATTAGATCTTGCTTGTTGTTGATTAGTTCTTCCATACCTGTTTTAGTTTGTTAAAAGCTACCAAAAGCAATATTCCAGTAATGGGTTGGCTTTTACAATGGGTTGACACAATAAACCATCACAATATCCTTGTTGGTCTTTTGTATAGATATTCTATCAATTGTTGAGAGAGAGGTGTTAAAATATTCAACGCCACTTGTTTATATCTCCTTTCTTTTCCATCAGTTGGCACTTCATATATTTTGTCACTCTGTTTCTTAGTCCATATATATTTAAAGTGGCTAATTGTTATTGGTGTATTGACATTTTTTTTTTTATCATTATGTAATGTTTCTCTTTGTCTCTTGTAATTTTCTTTCATCGAAAAATATTTTATTTTTTATTAATATAACCATTCCTGTATTCTTTTAAACAATGCTTGCATGAGAAAACTTTTTCTTTTCTTTCAATGCCTCCATCATTTTATTTGAAGTGAGTTTCTTGTGGGCAATGTTTAGTTGAGTCAGATTTTGTTTTAACACAATAAGCCATCTCTGTTTCTTAATTGATTTCTTTACATCATATGCATTTAATGTACCATTGCTCTGTTAGGACTAAGTACAGCATTTAAATTTTGCTTTCTCTTTGTTCTTGTTACTGGATTGCTCTGGTTCCTGGGCTCCTAGGATCTGGGCTTATGTTTCATGAAAGAATTTAAGGACACAGCGTAGGGTAGGCAAGGGAGTGAAGGGCTTATTAAGAAACAAGAAAACAAGTAAAGTATATGGTCCAAGGCATGGACTGTGGGTGTACTGCAGGATGAGTTGCATATGTGGTACCCCAGATCAGGACCTTTTCAAGTCTTTCCTCCTCCCCTTCATAATGTTAGGGTACAGCCCCAACTGTTTGCTGTTCTGATTGGTTGCTCCACCTGTCAGTTCTCAGAAGCCAATGGTGAAGCCTTTTGAGGGTATCTGGGGCTTTCCCTTGACCCAAAGGGATCTTGTGGGTCAAATGGGATCCCATTTTTCCAAACAAGATCTCATGGCCAGGGTTCTTGCGGGGTCTTTCTGGCAACCTTCTTCTCAGGAGGTTTCCAGTTATGTCTCACAGCCATGTGGTCTGTCAGCCATGTTGTCTGCTGGCCATGTTTTTTGTCAGCCATTTTGTCTGTCCACCTCAGATGCCTTTCCTCTTTCACTATACTAACCTGCCTCATTTTCACTTTTAAAAAATTATCTGTTTTATTTTTCATGCCTTTTTTTAAGTTAATTGTGGTTATCTATAGTGGTTTAGAGCATATCTTTTTAATTGGTTGTTCTAGGAATCACTTTATTTATATATAATTTATCACAGTAAAAGGCAGAAACTTTCTTCACTTTATGGTACTTCACCTTATAATAATAAAATTGTCATAAAAACCATCTATTTATATTTAGAACATCATCAAACATAATTTAAAAACCTCAATAGGAGGGAGATGTGGTGTTTTTCCCTCATATTTTTTTTTCTATTATTTTCCTTTCTTCTAGATATTCTAAAAATTTTTTTTTTTTTCTGTTTTTGTTTTTTTTTTAAGGGAACTTCCTTTAGGCATTAGAATAGGTTTTCTGGTGATGAATTCTCTGGGCATGTCTTGATTCAGTTTTCATTCTTGAAGCATATTTTCACTGCATGCAGAATTCTTGCTTGGCAGTTCTTTTATTTCAGCACTTGAAAAAAAATATATAACTTTTTCGTGGGTAACATGGTTCCAGATGAGAAAACCACTGTCATTTGATTTTTTCCCCTTATTTGTAAGATGTCATTTCTGTCTCACTGTTTTTAAACTTTGTTCTTTGTCTTTAGTTTTCAGAAGTGTGATGTGATGTGTCTTCATATGGATTCTTTGGTTTTATCTTCTTTGGGGTTTGCTCAACTTCTTGAATCTGTAGGTTTGTATATTTTGTTAAATTTGAAAGTTTTCAGGCAATATTTCTTTAAGCACTTTTTTACCTGTGCCCTTTCACTCCTCTCCTTCCAGGACCCCAATAACACAAATCTTTAATTTATTGTTGTCTTCCTAGTGGTCTCTAAGATGTTCTTCATAATTTCTTAGTATATTTTCTTTTATTTCAAATATGAAATTTATTTTGTTTTATCTTTAATTTCATGATTATTTCCTCTGTCCCCTACATTCTTCTAAGATAATTTATTATTTTTATTGAATTTTTGAGTTCCAAAATTTTGATTTTGTTCTTCTTTGTGTATTATATTTATTTGCTGAGACTGTCTATTTTTTTTTAATTTGCGTCAAACATGTTTGCAGCTACTGTTGCATCTGTTGCGATGAAAAACCCAAACCGGCACTTGGAGAGAGTGGAGGAACCGGGCTTTATTACGTGCGGGCACAGAGGAAAGTTCAATTTCCAAATTCTGGGCCCCTAGCACCAGTTTTCTGGAGTTTTTATTGGGGTCTGCAGGCTCCCATTCATTGGCTAGCGGGTTGGTAGGTGGAATTTTCCATTACCTTAGGCAACTAAGCAAGTGTGGTTACAGAAGCAGAACCGCAGGTTACAAAATCAAGCGGGCAGGGTTACAGAGCCAGAAATGCAGGTTCCAGTTCTATGGCGGGAGATTCTTGTCAGGAAAAGGGGGAGGGTAGAGCTGCAGTGACTTTTCCTTATCATTTTCCCCCCTTTGATGCCCTTATAATTCACATAAGGCATCATTTGTATTCAGGGGACTGTATCCCCTAAGGGCTAGAATCTTGGTGGTAGTTAACCTGATGAGTGCCTTTATCAGGCATGGGCCAAAGATGGCTGCTATGAGCAAGATGAATAAGGGTCCAGCCAGGGGCAGAAGCCAAGTGATCCACTGTCCGAGGTTCTAGCCCCAAAACTCGTTCAAGTGGTTTTTCCTCTTTTGAATTTGATCTCTAAATTCTTTCACTTTGGTAGTGACTATTCCTGTCTTATTAACATAATAACAGCACTCTTCCCCCAGGAAGATACACATCCCCCCTTTCCTCACAAACTGAGGCTTTGGATAACTTATAACATTCTGCCTGCATATAGTTACGGTGGGTAAAGGAAGAAGAGGGTTAGTATTTCTCTGCGAGCTGTTTCAACCTATCCGTTGCTGAGGGAGGGGCAGTCTTGTAACAACTGGCTCAGGGCTAGAAACTGGCGTCAGCCCTGAAGAATAGGAAAAACAGCTTAAGGCACAGAAGCATCCTACTATGCACCAGTATGCTATAGCAATTAGGGTTCTATTCACAACAGTCAGTCTGTGGGGACCACAGCCCCAAGTCCAATTCCAAACACCAAGGCGATCAGGCCGCATAAACACAGGCCCAACCAGGAGCAGGGGTTCATTCAGCTGGCGTTCAATGAGGTTGGTGCTCGAGGATCTTGGGTGATTCACACTCTCAGGGGGTGGTCGGGTACGGGTTGGGCTGCCCAGCTCCTCTGCTCCTTATTGTGATGGGCTTTCTTGACCCTGGAATGATGAATCCAGGGGCTGATACCTGCAACTTTAAGAGCAGTGGGAGTTATAAGGATTATAGTATGTGGACTTGTCCAGGAAGGCTGGAGGGGTTCTTTCTTCTAGTCTTTGACCCAGACCTGGTCCCCTGGCTGATGAGGGTACACCGGGTGTCCCAAGGGGATGAGGTTTTGGGACAGGAGAGTTTTATGTATTTCATCTAGAGTTCCTCCAAGCTGCTGGAGAATGGAATCTAGGTTGGCCTCCCCCAGAAGCCTGAGACTTCCTCTGAATGCCCGGATGATTGGGGGTGGCTGCCCAAACAGAATTTCAAAGGGAGAGTAGCTTGTGGGTCCTGGGGTGCACCTAACTTGGAGAAGGGCCAAAGGGAGTAAATCTACCCAGGGGGGACCAGTTTCCTGGCAGAACTTTGCTAGGGTGGCTTTGAGGATTCAATTCATGCGCTCAACTTTCCCTGAACTTTGAGGCCTGTGCTACTTTGTTTTTTTCATGTACGAACAGGTTAAAGTCTCCAGTCACATTTGGAAGCCCCAAGGCAGGGGCTTGGCTGAGTTGTTTCTTGATGGTTTGAAAAGCCCCCTGCTGGACTTTTCCTCATGCAAGAGATTCCCTTTCTGGCCCCGCCAGAGTTTTGTAAAGGGGTCTGGCCATTGCTGCACACTCAGGTCTCAGGTATCCAGATGCGCCAGAACACTGCTGCTCCAAGAAATGGAGCTGTATTTTCATGGTGGTTGTGGGGATGGAGCAGATCACCCTTTTCCGCTCAGGTCCTAGCGTCCAGAGCCTTCGCGAGATGTTGAACTTTAGGTATTTGATCTGCTGTTTACAGATCTGAGCCTTTCTCCACCCAGTCCATGTTAAAAGTTGGAGAAGGGTTTGGGTTCCCTTCCAGCAACTTTCTTCCATGTGAAGTTTCCATTCTTCGCTTCAGGGCATGGTGACGAGGAGAGTGAGACTGGTTTCAAGGCTTAAGATTGCTGAGCCTTCAGGTTTGAAGGTTATCTGGGCCCCAAGTTTGGTTAGAAGGTCTCTGCCAAGCAGGGGAACCAGGCACACAGGCAGGTACAGAAACTCATGAGTTACTTCATGGCCGCCGAGCTGGCAGGTCCTTGACTGGCAAAAGGGCCGTCGGTTCGACTGGTCTCCAGTCGCCTCTATTCAGGGTTGAGTCCTGCCAGCCTGATCAGGTGGTCTTGGGGCTCTGGTCAATATTTTCATTTTCCTTTAGGGGTGCTTCCTCTTGGTGTCTGAGACTTCTGGGGGCACTCATTTTTCTAGTGCCCGCTCTCTTTGCAGTAAGCACATTGGTCTCTGGCCAGCAGCTTCTCCTGGTGCTTCCCGCTCGGCAACTTCGTCCTGATTGACGAACACTTTGTTGGCAACGTCTGGGGGTTGAGAGATGTTCATGCCCGCGAATCCTTCCAATTTTTGAATTTTTTTTTCTTTTTTTGATGTCTGCCGCCGCTTGTGCCACAAAAGTGGCGTTCACCATCTTCTGGTTTTCTGGTGCTTCTGGGTCGAAGGGTGTGTCGTGTTCATGGGTCGTTTAGCCCTTTCTTGGACCCCTCAGGGGAGCGCTTCCTGATATAGTTGAAGCGCAGCCAGTCCCTGTTCAGTGTTAAAGTCCCAGTTAGACTTAATTTCTGGTGACGCCGCCCATGCCCAATCCTCCGGGTCTAGGACACCAGTAGGGGCCTGCTCCTGTTCTGAGGCCGGGGTGGACTCTGCGTCTCATGGAGGGGCATCTGCAATGCGGGCTGTGCCGATCGGAGTCTCCTTGCCAATGGGGTTGCAGGACTCTCCTCTGGTGGGGTCGTCGGTGCTGCAAGGGCCGGGGGTGGTGTCACCGTGTGATTTGCCTGTACCTCCAGGCCGGGAGGGGAGACTGAAGGAGGAGGCATCTCTGGGAGACCCGCCGGTGCTCCTAAGCCAAGAGGAAAGGATGGGGCGGTTGGCACATATGGCAGTGGGGGCAGTGGTGGGTCTTCTTCCGAGGACCCCTGATAAATGACTGGTTTCTGGTGCCTCGCTTCTCGTGCAACTAAGACCCTGCTCTGTCCCTTCTTTCCAATGCACAAGCAAACCCAAGGGGGCAGAGTCCGGGCTATTTCTAACCAAGAGTCAATATAGAGGAACTGATACGGGTGACTAGGGGTTCCAGTGACAACTAGCCACATCACAAGGACCTTGGCTATGTCTAGGGTCCCTTCCGAGGGTCAGTCGACATTAAAAGTGGGCCACTCCAACTCACGTAGAGTTCGGAGAGTGCCAGGGTTCATCCGGATACCATAATCTCTGGAAAATCCCGTCCTGAAGTTCTTAAGCGTGCAGTTCAAGACGCTGGGTTTTGACTGTGATGAGCCCATTGGTGGCGCAAAACAGACAAAGGTGGGGTGTCTCTTTCAAGGCCACTCGGATGCCTGCCTGTCTGTGTCCCTCGCTGGAACTTGGGCTCGTCTTAGCTAAGGCGTCTGGACAATTTTCCGGGTGCGTCATTATGCCAGATGACATAGCCGCAGAAACAGGTTGGGGCCCACACTGACCCCATGACGCAGGCCGTAGGGCCACAAACTGGTACAATAGGCGCAAGCTCCTACCGTCCACATTCACGCACACAATCACTCAGAGGTTAAACAATCCCTCCCACAGGAATTATCCTATAATGGAGTCTCGTCACGCGAGAACTTAGGAGGTGATCAGTCTCCTCTTCTGTCCGGAGACGGGCCTGACTGGGGCTTGGCACCCAGGTGCTTACCTTTCTGAAGTCTTCTGATATTGTTCAGTCTGTCTCTCTCCCTTGAGTCTGACTGGGACGTGGGGACGCAGCCCGTGGGGGTCCGCCTTGGAAGGAGGTGCCATCAAGACGATAGGAGGCGCCTACTTCGTTCGCTCAGAGATCGCCATTGGCCTCACCCTTTGGTCCCAAGCCGGAGGCACAATGGGCCTGCTTGGTTGGGTTTCTCAGTCAAGGAACTAAATGTTGCGGCTGTCGCGATGAAAAACCCAAACCGGCACTCGGAGAGAGCGGAGGAACCAGGCTTTATTATGCATGGGCCCAGAGGAAAGTTCGGTTTCCAAATTCTGGGCTCCCAGCCCCAGTTTTCTGGAGTTTTTATTGGGGTCTGCAGGCTCCTGCTCATTGGCTAGCAGGTTGGTGGGTGGAATTTTCCATTACCTTAGGCAACTAAGCAAGCGTGGTTACAGAAGCAGAACTGTAGGTTACGAAATCAAGTAGGCAGGGTTACAGAGCCAGAAATGCAGGTTCCACTTCTAAGGGGGGAGAGTCTTGTCAGGGAAAGGGGGAGGGGTAGGGATGCAGTTACTTTTCCTTATCATTACTTGCTGACACATTCTTATTATTGTTTCTTTAAATATATTTGTCATGTACTTGTAACATTTATAACCTCATTGTTGGCATCTATCATTGCCCTTTTTCATTGAATTTGAAATTTTTCTGTTTCTTGGTATGAGGAGTGATTTTTAATTGAAACTTGGAAAATTTGTATATTATGTCTGATGCTCAATCTTATTTAAACCCCTTTTTTAAAATCTGTGTCTTTCTGACATTGATCCAGCAAGAAAAGGGGCAAGTGCAACATAGTTACAACCAAGTAAAGATAGGAATCCAGTTTAGCCACTGGCTTTTGTTGTCACCCAATTTAGGACAGGGGCTTCTCATTTCTGCTCGGGATGTCAGATTCTCAGTTTCCCAAAAGGCTTCTGCTGATACCATCATAGTTGAGAGAGACAGGGAGTGCCTTGTTACTGTTATGCATGTGCCCTCCTTTGACAGAAGGGGTGGCCTTGTTAACACTGAACATTGTTCAAAACATTGACCGTCTAGTGGACTTATTCTGATACCTCCCTCAGAGGGTACCATGTTGAAGAGAAGTCCAGGCTGCCTACATAGTTTCTAATCATACCATACTTTTTTGTGAGAATAAACATCTTGGATCTCTACTTATTCTCATACACTATCTTGGCAGGGGCATTGGGGTGCCTTGTAATTGTCTGGCAAGGGTAAAGTCTAATTTCTCCCATTTGGCCTTTTCTGGTGTTGGTAGGCTGGCATCACAGTTCTTCCTATGGTATTTGAATAAAGTCAAGCAATTACTGTATAAAAATTTTATGTCTACTAAGCTGCCTCTTTTCTAGTCATTTTGCAAAAAGGCATTTTTTTTTTTTTTGCCTGTGTGCATTGGTGTTTCCAGACAGCCAACTTCTCCAGCTACATGCATGAGATCTACATGCTCAGAGAATTCATTGTGGTGTTTCCTGGGGACCCACCATACGCCTTCTTTGTCTAACTGTCAGAGTTCCCTTATGTTTGTTTTATGCATAATGTTCAGGGCTTTTATTTTCATTTAACAAGAAGAATAAGGAAAAGTACCTCTGTTCTATTTCCCCAGAAGCAGAAGTCTTTTCTCTTCAATTTTCTTAATTTTTTCAGGTTGCTTAATCTCTGCTTATCTTCATACTTGGCAAATCTATCTTCTGCCAACTCAAATATTTAGGAATCCTGCTAGAGATTTTTTCTTTTCAATTCAAAACTCCACAATTTATATTTGGTACTTTTTAATCAATGATATCTATTTATTGATCTTATCCACTTTGTGTGACATTGTTATTATACTTCTCTTGGATTGCTTAAACTCATTTTTCTTTAATTCTTTGAAAATACGTATAATAACTGCTTTGAAGTGCTTGTCAACTAAGTCCAGCATCTGGACTCTCTTAAAGGCAGTTTCTATTGCCTAGGGAGAGAGGCAGCCAGTCTTCTCAGTCACACTCACCCAACACAGAACTTCTTCAATAACAGAGCTTGTTGGGGAGAATGATAGAAGCGAGTGGCCTCCTTCTCCCATTGATACTGTAGTCCTAAGGTTGGTAGCAGGAGGAAAGGGAGCCCATGTCTCCTTGGCCCCACCTTCCCAGAGTAGATCTGGTCAACTGACACAACCACCACTTTTTTATCAAGATTTAGTAGATATTCTTCAATAATTGCTTTTCATTTTGTAGTATGTCAGTAGGTCAAATTTCCAGAGATTTTAAAGGGTTGTGGTTTATAATTTTCATGAATTAAATGGTTGTTTTGCTAGGGACAGGGTCTGTTGAGCTCCTCACACAGCCATTCTAGAAGACCCATCACCTGATATAGCATTCTTTATATAAACATTGATGGACTTCATTAACTTTATTCTTCAATCATTAACACATAAATATTTTTAATTTGTTCTTTAAGAAATGTTTATAAGGAGGTTTCAATTCCAGGTGAGATGGAATAAGCATACATCATCCTTTCTTTTCCACAGAATACAATTATAAACTTGGACAGAATGCATACAGCAAATTTTTGAAGACTCCAAATAGTACATAGTAGAAGATGTGTGTTGTAAGGATCTTTATATGGATGTCAGGTGTGGCAAGGATTAGTAACACCTGAGATACGTGAAAGAAAAGTTTATTAAAACTCCTGGGTCCTAGAAAAGCCTCACAAGGTCACAAGGGGAAATACAACAGAAGTGTAGGCTAAACCAAGCAGTGGGTAGAACAAAAGTTTAGAGTGGAACTGGCGACTATATTTTTATAATGTTACCTAATTGGAACTATAGCGGTTAGTCAAGCAAGAGTGAGGCTTGCGGAGTTTGTATTTGACTTTCACGGGTGCACGAAGCTGAGTAGGGCACAGAATGGAGAAAGAGAAGTTGTTTATCTTGCATAAGCAGTTGTCAGGGGTGCTCACTGGGGAACTAATGACAGAATCTTAAAATGCTGAGGCATAATGACAGTACAAATTTGTTATTTTATTTTAGTTTACAATAAGGTAGACGAGGGAAGAACACCAGAATCCAAACTGCCACAAAATTGGCCATGAGTTTGGCCTTTGTCCTCTAACAAAAACTCTCTACAATCTAAGAATGGAGAGAAAATTCCACACTCTTATAAAGGGCATCTACAAAAAAATCTGCTGCTAAGCATCATAGTTAATCGTAATAGACTGAGTACTTTCCTCTGAAAATAAGGAACAATGAATGCAAGTCTCCTCTTACCCCTACTATTTAACAACTTACTGCATGTCCTAGTGATTACAATAAACCCCTCCCCCCCCAAAAAAAGTAAGGAGGTGATGTCATCTAGATGTTATCATAAGACATCCCCAGAAAAGTATCAGCTCAAACACAACTAATAACAGGACAAATCTAACTTCTTTGAAACTTGGAGGATACTAGAATCTGGAGAAAGATTCCACAAATGCTAACTCAAAAACAAAACAAAACAAAACAAAAAACAACAAAGCAAAACACCACTAAAGAAGGTAAGAGATCTGGACTCAGACCTACCAGTCAGACCCCTCTCCACTCACTGGGCCCCATGTGGTTTATAAATCACACAGCAGCAGTTTTTTGGCCTGATTGCAGACCACAGAGACACTTATAACAGCAACTTAGAATCCCATGTACATTAAGGAACGGGACCCAGGGCCACATAGATCCAGGGCATTCATCACCATATGATTGGGTAAGTAATATATAGTATACACATACAATGGAATATCATGCAGTTGTGAAAGGAACAAAGTTCTGATATATGCAACAATACTGACATCATGTTGGGTGAAATAAGCCAGGCACAAAAGGACAAATGTTGTGTGATATCAATTATGTTAAATAATTAGCTAAACAAATTCATAATGTCAGAAACAAGATAACAGTTTACAAGGGATTGGTGAGGGTTAGGGAATTGGGAGTTAAAGCTTAATCCATATAGAATTCTTTTTTGGGTTGATGGAAAACTTTTGATAACAGATGATGGTGACTGTTGCACATCATTGTGAATCTAATTAACACCCCTGGGTTATATCTGTGAATGTGGTTAAAGGGAATATTTTTAGGTTGTGTATATGTTACAAAAATAAAAATTTTTTAAAAGGGGCATAAAAAAAGAGAAATAAAAAATACAAACCAGAAAGCAAGAAATAAACTGTATATAAAAGAAATGCAGTTCAGAAAGCAAGAAATAAACAAACTGTATTCACAAAGATATGGTTGTCTATTTTGGAAAATTCAAAATAAACCACTACATAACTCCAAATAATAGTAAGATCTGCGATACGTAGTCAAAACAGAAAATCGATCATGTTAAATACACTAGCAGCACACAACTAGAAACCAAAATTTCAAAAATATATAATTTACAATGACTCCAAAAATATAAAATACTTAGGTATATATCTAACAAAACATTTAGTTCTGTATAATAAAATCAATCAAATGCTGAGTAAAGAAATTAAAGATATATGTAAATGGAGAGGCCTCATGTTCTTGGATTGGAAGACTCAACATGTTAAAAATGTCAGTTATCTTTAAATTGATCTACTGATTTAATGCAAAACCAATCAAAATATCATCACAATGTCTTGTAATAATAGAAAACATGATCCTTTTGAAAAGCAAAGAACCAGATTAGTTACCAATTGCTTTTGATTAAAAAAAAAAAAAGTTTCAATAACTACAATACCTAAATTTTAAGACTCACCAGAACATTAAACCAAGTAAGAGAATGTGGTATTGGCAACTGCTTCCAGAAATTGCACAAATATGGCTAATTAATTGTTGACAAAACTTCAAAAGCAGCTCAATTGAGAAAGTGTAATTTTTTTCCCATGTATCTTGTTAGAATTGGATATCACTACACACAAAAAACAAAAAGCAGAACACATAAACAAAGTTCCTCACATAATTCTCATTCTTTAAGGGAAAATTAACTCTGAATATAGCCATAGATCTAAATGTAAAATTTAAAATACATAATATTTTACAAGAAAACTTTGAAAAAAATCTATGTAATCTTGATTTTTGCTATGTGTTAGTCATAGAACCAAAAGCACAAACTATAAAAGAAATAAATGATAAATTCAAATTCATCAAAATTGAAAACTTTTGTTCTATAAAAGACACTATTAAGAAACTGAAAAGACTAGCTACAGACTGGTAGAAAATATTTGTAATCACATATCCAATAAAGGACTTGTATCCAGAATATATATGAAGAACTCTCACTCAATAATAAGGAAACAAGCAGTTTTATTTAAAAATAAGGAAAAGAAATGAACAGACAGTTCACCAGAAAGAAAATAGGGATGACAAATTATAACCAAATATGAGTTACCACTACATGTCTATTTGTATGATGGAAATAAAAATTACTGACAATACCAAGTGCTGGTAAAAATGCACAGAAACTTGAACCTTCATACATTGCTGATGGGGAAACAGAATGGTACAGTCATTCTGGAAAACAATTTGGCAGTTTCTTATAAAGTTAAACATACACTTACAATGTGACTCAGAAACTCCATTTGTGAGATACTGATAGATAGATAGACAGATAGATAGATAGATAGATATAAATATTAGAAATAGACTTAGATATGTATAGGTATTAGAGAACTGAAAACACATCTTCACACAGAAACATGTACAAGAATGTTTACAGTGGCTCTATTCATAATTGCCCAAAGCTGGGAACAACCCATATATTCTCCAATGGGTAAATGGATTAACAAACCATGGTACATCCATACAATGGAGTACCTCTCAGCAATAAGAATTAACAATATATTAATATGTGCAAAAATTTGGCTAATTCTCAATGGCATTATGCTGAATGAAAGAAACAAATCTCAAATGGTAAAATACTGTTTCATTACTTTTGTGTGGTATTCGCAAAAAGCAAAATGATAGTAATGTGCAATAGATCAGTTGTTGCCAGTGGTTATGAATAGAGGGAGAGGGGACCATAAAGGGATAGCACAGTTGAATTTATGGGTGATAGAAATGTTGTGTATCCTGATTATGGTTAAGGACACATGAATCTATACATGTGTAAAAATTTTAATCCTGTTTGCCAAAGGGAAAAAAAGTAAGTTTTACTAAATGATTATATTAAAAAAAAAACATAAAAATATAAAACTATAAAAAGGAGCCATAAAAACTTAATCTTTTCTAAGCAATCAAGAAAATTACAAGAGTGATTGTAATGATCTTATTGACTGAATTATTTTTACACAAAGGCAGTGGAAGTGAGCATATAGTGACTAATTTTCAATTACCTTATGGAAAGTGATTATATACAATGCATTTGGATTATTATATGCTTGGATACAAAGGTAAATGTAAATATTTTACTTATAGGTAAGGAATAGCAAACATTTATTATATATGTTTTCCTTATTCTTTTATCTGCTTTAAATTTTCTATTGAAATTTCAGTTGAAACTTTATATATTCATGTGTATATATGAACTGTAAGAGGGGTGTTTAAATATGCATACATATATACATTTGTATATATGTACATATATTATCTATATACATATGCAAGTATGTAGATAATTTTTATTTCCTAATTAGGACATTATCTACCACATGAGCTGAAATATTAACAATTGCCATCTACTATATAAAATAAATTGACACTGTTCCAAATTCCCAAAAATATAAAAGAAAATCAGGAGTTTCAAGACAGGGCCGAAATAATACAGGTTATTTAAATGTCTGAGTGCTGCATTTTAAACCAGATTGTGCAGATGTCCATTTATACTCTATCAAAAGAGTTAAAAGTAATATTTGAGCAAGTTAACAAGAACAGTATAAAATACACAAATGTGTTCTCCCCAGAAGTGAATTTATTGAGGAAATAAAGGAAATTTAAGCTTCATGCCCCCTCCCTTTCATGTGGCCCCTCTAAGGCCCTGGAAGGGAATCTAGCAATGAGCTCACATGGTCATTCTATGGTAACATTTTCAAAAGCTATTTTAATAACAATCAATTTATACTTTGAATTACCCTTGGCCAAAACTAGTGAGAAGGTAGGCATTTTGGGACTCAGATTAAGAGGAAGTTAAAATGGGGATATATTTTATTTAGGTTTAATTGTATATAAGTTTTGCAGTCACTTCAAGATATAGTTAAAATATTCTTAGCAATCATATGTAGAAATAATTTCCAAGAATATTCTTCTTACTCGCTGTTCCAACTCACCTGGGACTTTGAAAGTGTAAGACCAGAGGTCACATTTTGAGATAAGTATGTACTAAATCACTTGCCATTTGAAGTATGTGAATAGTTTAGGAGAAATAGTTTAGGAGAAACAGTGTTTGCAATTTACAGCTCCTGAAGCTAGTCTGTGGAAAACTTTCCAGCTTCATATTTTTAAAATCTTAAGTGAAGAATTTGATTCTCATCTTTGCCTTGTCAAAATGGATGTTATATCCAGTCAGAAATACACTTGATTATGGAGCATATACAACTATAAATTCTTATTTTAATTGTAATAAGAAATAGATCAATAATGTTAGAGGAAAGATTCATTTCTCTTTCACATCTCACTTTAGTGACTTTTGCAAAATTATATTCAAATACGGAAGGAATCAAAGATTAGTAAGTCAAATATAGGGAAAAGTATTAAAAATGTCAGGGAATTAATAATAGTATTATGTTATTCTTCTGGATTTTGAGTTGTTGCTTGCTTTGTCAATTTTTTGGAAAGAGGAGGTCACCTCTTTGAGACTTATAAGATAGAAATATACCAGCAACATGAGATAGTTATTATTCTGTGCTATCATGCAAAATAGTATCCCCCTACTTGAGTTCTCATGGATCCAATAATGAACAATTATACATTCACTTTTTGTCTGAACTCTTTTCCTGTAGTCCTCTTTAAACAGCAACTTTGCTTGGAAGAAATGAAAAATTGCCATCAATCCCTCATGCTATAGACTGAATCATGCCCCCACAAAAGCCTATTCAAGACCTAACCCCAAATCCTGTGTAAAGGAACACACTTGTAAATAGGATCTTTGAAGATGTTATTAGCTAAAGCGAGGCCAAATGGAATCGGGATGGGCCTTACTCCAGTCTGACTGGAGTACTTATAAGCAGATGAAATTTTGACACAGTGGTAGGAGGCAGATGGGGTGGGGCTAGAGTGAATAAGGGGAGAGATGGCCATGTGACAGAGGCAGAGATTGAGTTATAGATTGCCAACTGGCCACCAACAGAACACTACAGCCTTCAGACAGAGTATGATCTTGCCAACACTTTGATTTTGGACTTGTAGCTTCCAAAGTTCTGAGACAATAAATTCATGTTTTTAAAGCCAACACATCTGAGCCATTTATTACAGCAGCACTGGCAAACTAAAATACCTTGTAGGAATAATTTTTTTTCAAATCATTTGTTTCATTTATACATTTACTTAGTTTGGTTCCTTATGGGAGAAAAAAAAAGTCCACTGGAGACACAAGAGGAAGGAATGCATTTTTGGGAAAGAGTAAAGGAAGGCATAAAGTCGAGTGGTGGTATTTACAAATTTTACCAATCATAACTTTGCCTAAATGTATCCTTCAGCTTTAGGATGCTGAAACATCGTGACAATGCTTGAAATTTGCAGCTCAGTGAGTGGAAATTCATTTCTTTCTACAGTCATTTCTAGGGAAGTCAAATAAATTAGCATTAGTATAATATCCTGTGAGTTCAATGAGTTATTCTCACTTTTACAATTGAAGAATTTGAGGCTAATTAAATAGTTTACTCAGCTTCACTTAGCAAGCTGGGGACAGAGCAAGGATAAGAGCTGATACTGTTCAGCCTGGCTTTTGGGCTGCAACATTTCAGCCTTTGGGGGATGGAGGGTGGAGTCCTCAACTGCTAAATTTCACAGAGCTTAACCTCATTTATGTCACCGTTTGATGTATTATTTCTTTTACTGAACTAGAATAAATTCTCCTCTGAAACCTCCTTAACCCATTATTTCTTACATGCTAATACTACCAAAATTCTTAGGTTATTTGCTTTAGACATTTTTAACTTTACAAATGTAGAAACAGCAGTATAGATGAAAAGTTTATAAGGGTTGTTACTTTGGACATAGAATTTTTAGGGTGAAAACTGCAGAATATCTAAGCTCTCTAGGGACATAATAAAGGCAGACTAAATTACACTTTAATATTTTCCCAGATCCTCCAATTCTACTCAGGAGAACACTCTGTCCTTTTTAAAAACTCATATTTTTATTTCAAAGTTCCCAATTATTGATTTTTTTTTATTTTTAGATGAAACCAAAAAAATATCAATTTTAAAATGAAACTTATAATTGTGGTCAATGAATAATTGAATAAACATATACAGATACACATTTATATATGTTTCTCCATAACATAATAGGATGACCAATACATCAAAGTAGTATAAAAACAAAATACTAACTAAGCTATTTTAAGGAGTTGAACTCAGTTATAAAATAGAGTTAAGGTAATTTTATGAAATTAATTATTTAGTATATATTCCAAAGAATATATATATATACACACACAAATATATATAAAGTAAGTATATATATAAATGTATAATTTATGTAATACATAATATAATTTAAATAGAAAATATGATTTAAAATACAAGTATATAATGTTTATATTTATATTAATAATATAAATAATATAAATTTATATTTTCTATTTTAAATATAAATTATATTTTAATTTAAAAATAAATATTATATTTAAAATATAAAATAAAATTTAATATGATATAATATAATATATAATAAAGATATATAATATTCTTATCCTTCAAAATAAAGCACTTGGGAGTCTATGTACTTATCCAAAATAATCTTGTTCCACTCAAAAAATATTTAAAGTTCTTATGATAATTTTTTTTTCATTTCAGAAATTATGACACATTCTTCTGACCATTGTATTAGTTAGGGTTCTTGAGGAAAACAGAACTGACAGGCGATAGCTGTAAATAGCATGAGATTTTGTAAAATTGTCCCTTGTGAACATGGGGATGCACAAGTCCAAATTCCATAGGGCAGGGATTCCAATGAAGGTCCTTGACGAATTCCACAGGAGATGCTGGCTGTCTAAAATAGACATAGTCTTTCTCTCTCTGAATGCTGAAATCACTTCTCCTTTTAAGGCCTTCAACTGATTGGATGAGACATCACTCACTGCTAATGGCAATCTCCTCTGTTGTTTGGGGATGTAACTCACTGATGATTAAAGTCCATGAAATGCCCTTACATTAAAATTGGCCCAGTGCTTGCTTGACAAAACAACTGGGCACCATCAGCTGTCCAAGTTGGCACACTAGCCTAACTATCACTACCATCTTTAGTGGTGAAAACTCTACTTTCATGAGTAATGAATTAGTGTGATAAACCATTAAAAGTTCATTCAGCAAATCTTATGAATGTTTAGTTTTCAGTCAGTCTAATATCATTTTGGTTCTGAACCAGAAGAGTTTCAGTAAAGGATTTTTGAAAGAAATTTATTAAAGAACATACTTCACAAACAGCAAAACAAAATAAATTAAGGAAGAGCATCATTATTAAAATGGGTGTGTAGTTTTAAGAAATTACTACTTTGAAGCAAATGTCTAAAATCAAGTTTGGGAAACCAAACAAACAAAAAACTGGTTATGTTACAGGTAGATTTATATAATAAAGACCAGGACTCATCATGGGATCACTTTGCCTGTAGGTTTTGTTCATACTGTTCATGATCACATTCTTTTTTTTTTTTTTAAGATTTCTTTATTTTTATTTATTTCTCCTCCTCTCATTGTTTTGCACTCGCTGTCTGCTTTCTCTGTTTGCTCGTCATCTTTTTAGGAGGCACCAGGAACTGAACCCTGGGCCTCTCATGTGTAAGGACAGCACCTAATCTTTTGAACCACCTCCACTGCCTGTTTGTTGTGTCTCTCGTGTTTCCTCACTGAGTCTCTTGGTTGCATCATCTCACTGCATCATCTCTCTTGTGTCAGTTCACTGGGCCAGCCCATCGCATCAGCTCACAGTCTTGTTAGTTTTCTTTAGGAGGCACCTCCCATGTGGTAGGAGGGAGCCCAGCTGCTTGAGCCACATCCCCTTCCCCATGATTGCATTCTTAACTGAAAACTGAAGCATATTTGCTTTTGATTCTGGTGCTTATTAGCATAAAATAGAAACAAAATTCTCATATTTTTTTTATATCTTTATATAATCTTTATAGTACACCAACTAAATTTTATGTACATCAAATTAAAAGAAAATCCAATGATCAACAATAAAACCAAAATGATAACAATTAATCAAAATATTATAAATATTGTTTTTCCAAAAGTCACTTTGCCTGTTATTATTGACTAGCCAAAAATCTCAGCAAGTTCCTTTAATTAAGGGAATTAAATGCAAAATTATTGATTACTGATAGCAAAAAAATCAGCTATACATCAGATATTTAAGTTATTTTCATCTGAACAGAGAAAAGGCTAGATTGCAGTCTCTTCTCTTGTTCCTAAATCTATTAATATATTTGGAGGTCTCTGAATTCCTAGTATGCCTCTGGATCTTTCTAACTGGAGAATTTTCTTACTTGTCGTGGTCAATTAACTGTTTTAAGCCACAGAACAATTCTCATGTTAAACAGATAAAGTGAAAAGGAATAATAATATTGGCAAATTATGCATATTTCAAATAATAGTGAAAATTCCAAGAAACTAACAATTAGACTGAAGTTGCTGAGTTTTCTCTCCTCTAAGAAGACCTCTGGTATCCTTTCATGAGAATCTGTATGCATGCACACATCTTTGCATATGTGTGTATATGTGTGTGTGCATTTTGTTCCTCTTATGAATAGATGGTACTTAAGCACTAGTTTATTTGTACTTGACATTCATGCTCTATAAATGTCATCGCAAATGTGAAAGGCATGGCTTTAATATTCCATTTAAATGTCATAGATGATAATATAGCCAAGAAAACCTTTCAGTTTAAAGAAGATACTAACCTGACTTAAAAGTAGAAAAGAAACATGTTTTTTTATTGCAAATGCAGGATTGGGAGGTGGAGTAATGAATCTTTCTCAGAGAATTGGGTTATTTTTAGCATCATTCTAGTAGCTGTTTCATTACATATGCTATACACATAATAATACTTATTCAAAATGAATATATTTCAATTAAATAAACAAAAAAACCCTGCTTAGATATCTCATAATTTTCCATGAGCCCTTGACCAAACAGCATTAAAACATTAAAAAAAGAGAGAAAGTAATTCACTCAATCTCATGAACCAAACTGAAGGTATGAATAATACATTTTGAGAGAGAGATTTTTTTGGGGTTTATCATGATAAAATGTACACTGGTCTCATTTTATCAGCAGACTTTGCCTGGGTGTTCTTACCTAAAGTAGATTTTAAAAGAGATGCGGTATGAACACTATGAAACAACTCAGGAAAAGGAAGTGTCAACTATACTGCCTTTCTGTTTTATTTATTTGTTTTTTTATTTTCATTTGTTTATTATACTAAAATTGTCTACAATTTTAGTATAATAACTACACGTTGAGAAGTGTAGCAAATTCTCTGTTCCTGACAATATACCTTAATAAACAAGTCAACTGTACTTTCTTAGTATATTCTCCTGTTTGGCCCCTCTCTTCTTTCTTTGTTTTTAAGTTGATCCTTTAAAAAAATAGTTGAGTTTGTGTGTGTGTGTGTTTGTGAGAGAGAGAGAGAGAAAGAGAGAGAGAGACAGAGAGAGAGAGAGACCATGCTGTACTTTACCTTTCTTTCTTAATTAAACATCCATCCTAATGATGTGACTTCAGGATGATATATGGTACTTTCTCTCCAGCAACCTACTTAATGCCTCTAGTCTTCCATCATTTTCTTGAGGAGTCCTAACACCCTCACAGATAAAGTTCTATGGTGAGACCACCTCCAGATTAAACCTTATTTTTAAAAATTAAATGATAAATTAAAATCTTTAACACAGCTTGACTGTCAGTAGGGGTGAACCAAGTTTCAGCTGAATAAATTAACTTATGCATTTCAGAATAGAAACATATTTTCAGTCAATGTGCTTTCCTTTAATTCCTAATTATTATCCATCTGTTTTTATAGAGAATAGGAAAGAGAAAAAAGAAAAGGTAAACAAAAATCCTTAGAGCAAAATTACAATGTGAAGGAGCTACACAGAAAATAATAGTCCACCAATTTTGTTACAAAGTTAGAAATCAAATGTATGAATTCCAGGGGCATGATTTGAACTAATATATTATTTATATTATTTAGTAAATCTGGCAAAAATATTTACTCCATTTCAGATCATAGTGTATTACTTTTCTGACCAACATACTGTCACTATTATTAATGTTGTTACATAGATAGAAATGTTTCAACATGTAACTTCTGATTTCAGGGTTTTAACTAAGAAACATGTCCAACCAAAAATAGAATAAATAAGAAATTGTATAAGTACTTTACAATGTAAGGCATGCTACTTATTAAGAATGAAGAATACATATAGGAGGTGAAAAATGTGGACTAAAGAGGGTATGTAGTTCACTAAACTATGAATAATCTATAGGAGCCCAGTCACCATGTCTATTGTATTCCTAATAGTGTTTTCTCAGTGCCTTGCACATAATATATGATCAATAAATAACTTTGAACAATTGAACTAATTTCTTCTGTTACCTCCAATGATCAGGTGCTAAATTATATCCTTATTTAAGTCATTACAGATTTAAAATTAAATTCATTTTCTGTTTATTTGAACTGAAGCATGGAGATAATAGATATCAAGTTTTAAAATGAGTTGTGTGCAGACCACTTTCGTGGATATGCAAAGCAGTATTTACCCCAAAATCATATATACAATTCAAGAACTTTATCACCAACATTGAGGTTATAAATGGTTATGAAAGATTTGGGAAAAATTTTGAAGTGATTGTATGGCTAATGTCTTTTGTAGGGGGTCTATTGTATTTTCTGTCAAGTATAGTTTCTATTGTTGAAACATTATGGAGAAATAATGTTTTTATCCCTCTTTCCTCTCAAAACAAACCTATGGAGTAGTAAATGAGTTCTTTGAAATTTGAGGTGGGTGGAAAGGCTGTTTTGGGTAGATGGCAATCCTCAAGCTTCTTAGGCCAAAGGATGTGTGAGCTTTCCTATGAGTAAAATGTGGACTATAGGAGCTGGAAGGAAATGGTACTACAAAAGAGAATCTGTGTGGAAGGAACTACCTGAAATTCAAGTAGATATCAAGAAGAAAAATGAAAGGCCATATTTTACCCTGTAGGGGCGAGATGATTATGTTTGTAGACAAAGAGCAGGTAAGAGAATTCTAAGAAAACATAAGAATACTGTAGCAAACACACACACTCAGATACACATATGCATAAAAAAGCCCATGAGAGAAAATCAGTATTAAATATCTAAATGGAAAATAATGTATGAGAATATCTCATTACAGTACCAGCAAGTTACAACTTCCCTGATTCCCTTTCCCATCCTCCTTCTCACTTCCTTACTTTGACTCTATAGAAGTCAAAAGCATCAATAGCAAGAACTGAGGAGAAGATGGGCAGAGTCAAAATCACTGATGATAAGAGAGAAAAGTGGAGAGAAAAATGTAGAACCAGATCCACCTTTACCAACTATGGGTTCTTGCCATAGGCAAGCCACAACTGGTAAAGTGGAGAGAACTGTGAGTCAAATTGGAAGCTATGGCTACATTTCAGGAAGATTGGATATTCTAAGGACTGTACTGTCTTTTTTAATTTTATAAATTAACCATAAATATTGTGTTATATAAGAGTGAATAGAAAATTCATGGGCTTATCCATGTTTTATCCATGGGCAGTGGAAAATCTGTCCTCATGGAATAAATAATAAAGGCACGGTGAGAAGCTTGGGTAAAAATATGTGTCAGTAGCAGGAACAGTGTACTCTATGAAACACTACTACTTGGCAGACATAGTTAAATTATATTCACTTATCAAAGATCCTAAAATAATCAAGATCCTGTGTATACTTAAATGTTTTAGATTTATAAATTCAGTGTTTTAAATTTTCTGTCCTTCAAATTATCAATTAGAAATTTAGGTTTATGAGAAATGTAAAATTAATAGTAATAATGCCTATTATGTGCATGATAATTTGATTATATTTTATGTTGGAGTTATATTAAACATATCAGGTTTTTTATATTATCAATTGAAATCTAATGCTGACAAATAGTATAAATCTAATAAATAACATTATTCTTCTACATTATAGAATTAGTTTTCTATTACTGTGTACCAAATAACCACAAACTTAGCAGCTTAAACTAGCACATATTTGTTATTTCACAGTTTCTGTTGGTAAGGAGGCTTTGCACAGCTTAACTATGTCTTCTGCTGAGGATATCACTAGACTACCATTAAT
>JAQZBX010011879.1:0-42035 GCA_029593785.1 Cabassous unicinctus
TTTCTTCTTTGGAGAAGTGTCTTTTCAAATCTCTTGCCTATTTTTAAAATGGGTAGTGTCTTTTTATTTTTGAGATGTAGAATTTCTTTATATATGCTGGATATTAGGCTCTTATCGGATAAATGTTACCAAATATTTTCTCCCATTGAGTAGGCTGCTTTTTCACTTCCTTGACAAACTCCTTTGGAGCGCAAAATTTTTAGTTTTGAGGAAGTCCCACTTCTATTTTATCTTTCATTGCTCGCACTTTGGATGTAAAGTTTGTGAAACCATTTCCTATTACAAGATCTCATAGACGCTTCCCCACATTATCTCTAGGAGCTTTGTGGTCTTGGCTTTTATATTTAGGTCTTTGATTCAGCTTGAGTTAGTTTTTGTATAGGCCATGAGTTGGTGATTCTCTCACTCTTGTGGATATGGATATCCAGTTCTCTAAGCACTATTTGTTGAAGAGGCCATTCTGTCCCAGTTGAGTGAGCTTGGTGGCCTTGTCTAATATCAGTTGACCATATATGGGAGGATCTTTATCAGGACTCTCCATTTGGTTCCATTGGTCAATATGTCTATCCTTGTGCCAATACCATGCATTTTTTGATGACTGTAGCTTTGTAGTATGCTTTAAAGTCAGGTAGTGTGATTCCTCTAATTTAATTTTTCTTTTTCAATATGTTTTTGGCTGTTTGGGGCCCCTTTCCCTTCCAAATAAATTTCATAATTTTTCCAATTTATTAAAAAATGCTGTTGTAATTTTTTGGGATTGCATTAAATCTGTAACTCAATTTGGGTAGGACAGATATCTTAATGATGTTTAGTCTTCCAATCCATGAACATGGAATATTTTTCCATTTATTTAGGTCTTCTTTGATTTCCTTTAACAATGTTGTATAGTTTCCTGTGCACAAGTCCTTTAAATCTTTAGTTAAGTTTATTCCTAGGTATTTTATTCTTTTAGTTGCTATTGTAAGTGGTATTTTTTTTCTTGATTTCCTCCTCAGATTGCTCATCATTGGTGTACAGAAATGCTACTGATTTTTGAGTGTTGATCTTATATCCTGCCATTTTACTGAACTCATTTATCAGCTCTAGAATCTTTGTTGTATATTTCTCAGGGCTTTCTATGTATAGGATCATGTCATCTGCAAATAATGAAAGTTTTACTGCTTCCTTTCCAGTTTGGATGATTTATATATCTTCCTCTTGACTAAGTGCTCGAGCAAGTACTTCTTTTTTTTAGAAAAAATTATTTTTTAATTCAAAAATACATTTAGATTACATAAATGTTACATTAAAAATGTAGGGGATTCCCATATGCCCCACTCCATACCCTTCCCACACTTTCTCACATTTCCAACATCCTTCATTAGTGTGGTACATTTGTTACAACTGATGAACACATATTGGAGCATTGCCACCAAGTGTGGATTTTAGTTTACATTACACTTTAAACTCTCTCCCGCGCAATTTGGTAAGTCATCACAAGATATATAATGGCCTGTATTTGTCATTGCAAGGTCATTCAGGACAATTCCAATGACCTGAAAATGCCCCCATATTACACCTATTTTCTCCTCTCCCTCCTTTCAAAACCTCTGGTGGTCACTGCCTCCACATCAATGATAAAAGTTCTTCCATTGCTAGAATAACAGTAAGTCTATAGTAGAATAACAGTAAGTCTACTCTATTTATTGCATCATTTATTCCCCAATCCTGAGGATTCAGGGATGGTGATGCCTACTCCACCTCTAATTGAGAGGGGCTTAGATCCCATAGGGCAGATGGATGGGACTTATCTTGCTTGCAGTTGTAGACTCTCTCTGTTCCTTGGGATGGTCGTTGTCCATCATTATTTCCTTGTTAGTTGTCCTGGGTGAGTCCAGTGAACTGGAGAATAGGTGTTGCCATTCTGTTGAGATTCAAGGTCTGACTGGCACATCGATTATTCTTTGAAGAATTGGATATTCTTTCAGTTATTGGGTGGATATCCACCCACCATGACAATGCCCATGAACACTTGAGCTCTTTCATATGCCTTATAGGTATGCCACAGATGAACCTCCTGCCATACATTCTCCATTATTGACACCTTACACCAATAATACTTCCCTGCCACCGTTGTAACCCTTCCGTGATCCAAAACTTTTTCAAAAATGAAGCCAACAAAATAACCAAATAAAATTAATAAGAAAATGAAATAATAATGATAGGTTTAAAAATGACAAATAAAATACAAAAAATTAAAAAGAATTTGAAATAATAAATAAATAAAATAAATTTTGGTATTATGTCTTTCATCACTGTAAGATCTATCATCTTGTATGTACAGTGACATTTTCTTTCATTTATTCCTCCAGTGTCTTATTTTTTCATTTTATCTTCAAAGAAACTTTAGGTTGCAGAAAAGTCACATACAGAATATAGGGGAGGGAAGCGGGTGTGGCTCAATCAATAGAGCTCCCGTTTACCATATGGGAGGCCCTGGGTTCGCTTCCCGGGGCCTCCTTGTGAGGGCAGGCCGGCCCGCGCGGCGCGATGGGCTGATGCAGCAAAACTTCAGAGCAAGGGGGAGATAAGCAGACACAGAAAAAACACACAGCAAATGGACACAGCAAACACAAGCAGCAAGGGGGGGATAAATAAATAAATAAATAAATCTTTAAAAAAAAAAAAAAGAATATAGGGGATTCCCATATACCCAACATCCTCCTCCTTTCCTCCTTTCCCCTATTAATAACATTTTACATGTGGGTGGTACATTTGTTGCAATTGATGTACATATATTGAAACAATGCTACTAACCAGGGTCAATGATTTACATTATGATTTACATTTTAGAACATATACTTTTATAAATTTTGACGAAATTTAACATGGCCTGTATCCATCATTGCAAGATCATGTAGAACAATTCCAACGCACCCAAAACGTCCCATGTTCCATCAATTCTATTCCTCCCTCCCCCTCCCCTCAGGAACCATGACAACCACCAAACTTCATTCCTTGCAGAGCAAGATTCAAAGTTACTTGCAACAACATTGAGGGCTTGACATACTGGCCTGTCTTCTTCTCTTAGGCACTGCCTATACTCTCGAGAGATTCCTGCCCCTCTATTTGAGGACATAGCAGAACTCCCCAGCATGGGAGTCCAACACCTTCCCATTCATTGTGTGGGTCTCCACCCACTGATACAATGCACTATGACAGCATGAACACTCACTCCTGAGAAGCCTGCCCCAGGTACGCACTGTCCTGCATGCCCCCACATGCAACACTCTAAACCAGTAACCCTCCCCTGCTGTATTTGCCAGAAAAACATTCCCAACATTGTAGTTCCAACCACATACCCACAAATCCCCAGAGCTCATCTGCTCCCTCCCCCAGCCCTCCTCTCAGTTCCATGGACAGCACAACACCCCCACCCTACCCCCCTCACCAATACTGCCCAACCAATAGTATCACTGTACCACTGTCATATCCATCCACAACTACACCCTTCCACCTTATCATAGATTTTGCCCATATGAGCCTTGGCTCACACCCTCTACTCCTTTTCTGACTCCTATAAACCTATCGTCCAGACTCTAGGTCTGTGAGTCTGTTCAATTTGGTTAATTCATATCAATGAGGTTGTGTAATATTTGTCTTTCAGTGCCCAGCTTGCGTCACTCAACATAAGGTCTTCAAGGTTCATCCAGGTTATCCCATGTGTTAATACTGCATTCCTCTTTATAGCTGAGTAATATTCCATTGTATGTATATACCAGAGTTTGCTCATGCATTCTTCTGTTGATGGACATTTGGGTTGTTTCCAACTTTTGGCAATAGTGAATAATGCTGCTATGAATATTGGTGTGCATATATCTGTTCGGGTCCCTGCTTTCAATTCTTCTGGGTATATACCCAGTAGTGGGATTGCTGGATCATATGGCAGTTCTATAATCAGCTTCCTGAGGAACTGCCAGACTCTCCTCCACAATCATTGCACCATTCTGCATTCCCACCAGCAGTGGATAAGGGTTCCCATTCCACCAAATCCTCTGCAACACTTGTAGTTCTGTTTTTTTTTAGTAGCAACCAGTCTAATAGGTATGAGATGATATCTCATTGTAGTTTTGATTTGCATTTCCCTAATAGCTAGTGATGTTGAGCATCTTTTCATGTGCTTTTTAGCCATTTGTATTTCTTCTTTAGAGAAGTGTCTTTTCAAATCACTTGTCCATTTTTAAAATGGGTTGTTTGTCTTTTTATTCTCGAGGTGTAGGTTTTCTTTTTATATGCTGGATATTAGGCCCCTATCAGATATATGGTTACCAAATATTTTCTCCCATTGAGTAGCTGCCTTTTCACTTTCTTGACAAAATCCTTTGAGGTGCAGAATTTTTAATTTTGAAGAGGTCCCATTTATCTATTTTTTCTTTTGTTGCTTTTGCTTTGGGTATAAAGTTCATGAAACCATTTCCTAATACAAGATCTTGTAGATGCTTCCCTACATTATTTTCCAAGATCTTTATGGTCTTGGCTCTTATATTTAGATCTTTGATTCATCTTGAGTCAATTTTTGTATAAGGTGTGAGATGGTGTTCCTCTCTCAATATTTTGAATATCAATATTCAGTTCTCCAAGCACCATTTGTTGAAGAGGACATTCTCTCCCAGTTGAGTGGGTGTATTAGTCAGTCAAATGGGTGCCGATGCAAAAATACCAGAAATCTACTGGTTTTTATAAAGGGCATTTATTTGGGGTAGAAGGTTACAGTTACCAGGCCATAAAGTGTAAGTTACTTCCCTCATCAAAGTCTGTTGCCATGTGTTGGAGAAAGATGTTTGCCATTGTCTGCAAGGGTTCAGGCTTCCTCTTCCTCTTAATGTTCTGTGGTCCCAGCTTCTTCCAATATCAGCTGTAACCTGGGATAAGTCTCGTCTCTCTCCCGGGACTTGTTCCTCTCTGGGCTCAGCTGCTCTGCTCTCTCCACAAGGTCAGCTGTAAACTCTCAGGCAAATGGCTTGCCTCTCTTCCTGAGGCCTCTGCTGTGTCTCTTTGCTCACATATCTGCTTCTCTGTGTGTTTACTTCCTGGGGCTCCCATATCAAAACTCCAACTAATTCCTCTGCCATGTTTTTTTCCTCTGTGAGTCCCCACCCACCAAGGGAGCGAGGACTCAACATCTATTGATGTGGCCCAATCAAAGCCTTAATCATTATTTAATCAAGTAAAAGTGAAACCCCTGAATCCAGTACAATCTAATATGCCCAGAGGAACAGACCAGTTCACAAACATTATCCAATATCTATTTTTGGAATTCATAAACAAAATCAAACTGCTACAGTGGGCTTGGTAGCCCTGTCGAATATCAGTTGACTGAATATGGGAGGATCTATATCAGAACTCTCAGTCTGGTTCCATTGGTCAATATATCTATCCTTGTGCCAATACCATGCAGTTTTGACCACTGTAGCTTTGTAGTATGTTTTAAAGTCAGGTAATGTGATTCTTCCAATTTTCTTTTTCTTTTTCAATGTGTCTTTGGCTATTCGGGGCCCCTTGCCCTTCCAAATAAATTTCTTAGTTAGCTTTTCCAATTCAGTAAAAAATGGTGTGGTAATTTTTATTGGGATTGTGTTAAATCTGTAATTCAGTTTGGGTAGGAAAGACATCTTAATAATGTTTAGTCTTCCTATCCATGAACAGGGGATAAATTTAGGTCTTCTCTGATTTCCTTTTACAGTGTTGTGTAGTTTTCTGCATACAAGTCATTTAAATCTTTAGTTAAATTTATTCCTAGGTATTTGATTCATTTAGTTGGTATTGTAAATGGGATTTTTTTCTTGATTTCCTCTTCAGATTGCTCATTATTGGTGCACAAAAATGCTACTGATTTTTGCACACTGATCTTATAACCTGCTACTTTACTGAACTCATTTATAAGCTCTAGAAGCTTATAGATTTCTCAGGGCTTTCAAGGTATAGGATCATGTCATCTGCAAACAGTGAAATTTTGATCTCTTCCTTTTCAATTTGGATGCCTTTTATATCTTTTTCTTGCCTAAGTCCTTGAGCAAGTACTTCTAACACAATGTTAAATAAGAGCAGTGTCAGTGAGCATCCTTGTCTTGTTCCAGATTTTAGAGGGAAAGCCTTTAGCATTTTACCATTAAATATGATGTTAGCAGTGGGTTTCTCATATATACTCTATATCATGTTGTGGAAGTTTCCTTCTAGTCCTATCTTTTGAAGTCTTTTTTATCAAGAAAGTATGTTGTATTTTGCCAAATGCTTTTCTGGCATCAATAGAGATGATCATGTGATTTATTTTCTTCCGATCTGTTAATGTGTTGTATTACATTGATTGATTTTCTTATGTCAAACCATCTTTGAATACCAGGGATGAAACCCACTTGATAATGGTGTATAATTTATTTGATGTGTTGTTGAATATGATTAGCAAGTGCTTTTTTGAGGATTTTAGCATTCAGCTTCATTGGCAAGATTGGTCTGTAGTTCTCTGTGGCATCTTTATGTAGCTTTGGTATTAGGGTGATTTTGGTGTCATAGAATGAGTTAGGCAATGTTCCCTCCACTTCTATTTTTTTGAAGTGTTTAAGCAGAATCAGTATTAGTTCTTTCTTTCTGGAATGGTTGGTAGAATTCATCTGTGAAGCCATCTGGTCCTGGGCTCTTCTTAGTTGGGAGGTTTTTGATTTCTAATTTAATCTTGTTTCTTGTGATTAGTCTGTTGAGTTTATCAGTTTCTTCATTTGTTAATGTAAGCTACTTGTGTGTTTCAAGAAATTTGTCCATTCATCTGTTTTCCATCTTATGGGCATACAATTTTTCAAAGCATCCTCTTATGATACTCTTTATTTCTGTGGGATCAGTGGTGATATCCCCTCCTTTGTTTATTATTTTATGTATTTGCATCTTCTCTTTTTTTCTTTGTTAGTCTAGCTAAGGGTTTGGCAATTTTGTTAATCTTCTCAAAGAAGCAGCCTTTGGTTTCATTAATTTTTCTAGTGGTTTTTTATTCTCAATTTCATTAACTCTGCTCTGATCTTTGTTATTTCCTTCTTTCTGTTTGCTTTGGGATTACTTTGCTGTTCTTTTTCTAGTTCCTCCAAGTGTGCAGTTAGGTCTTTGACTTTAGCTCTTTCTTCTTTTTTAATATAAGCATTTATGGCTATAAATTTCCCTCTCCACACTGCTTTTGCTACAACCCCTAGGTTTTGATATGGTGTGTTCTCATTTTCATTCATTTCAAGGTAGTTACCAATTTCTTTTGCAATTTCCTCCTTGATTCACTGATCGTCTGAGAGTTTGTTGTTTAATTTCTGTATCTTTGTCCCTATTCTGGTTCTCTGCCCCTTATTGATTTCCTTCTTCATTCCATTAAGGTCAGAGAAATTACTTTGTATAATTTCAATCTTTCTGAATTCGTTGATAGTTATTCTGTGGTTTGGCATGTGTTCTGTTCTGGAGAATGACCTATGTACACTCGAGAAGAATGTATATCTCGTTGTATTTCGGTGTAATATTCTGTATATGTCTATTAGGTCTAGATCCTCTAACATATTATTCAAGGTCTCTGTTCACTGACTCTGTTGAAATATTCTGTCTAATGGTGATAATGGTGTATTAAAATTCCCCACTATAATTATTATAATTTTAATTTATAATTTTAGAGGCATCTATTTCTCCCCTTAGTGTTTCCAATGTTTTTCTCATGTATTTTAGGACACCCTGGTTAGGTACATAAATGTTTATGATTATTTCTTCTTGATTACCCCTTTTACTAATATATAGTGTCCTTCTTTGTCTCTTACAGTAGCTTTGCATTTAAAGTCTATTTTGCCTGATATTAGTTTGACTACCACTTTTTTGGTTACTGTTTGCATATAAAATCATTTTCCAACCATTCATTTGCAACTTCCTTGCATCCTTGAATCTAAGGTGGGTTTCTTGTAGACAGTATATAGATGAGTCATATTTCCTTATCCATTCTGCCAATCTGTGTCTCTTGATTGGAGAGTATAATCCATTAACATTCAATGTTATTACTGTCAAGGCATTATTTACATTAGTCATATTTTCTTTAGGTTTATATATGTCATATTTTGTTTTTTATTTCTATCTTTTTAGTTATTCTTACTAATAATTTCTTTTCTCTGCTCTCCTCTAACCCTCTCTCTCCTGCTTTTTCCTTTCATCTGCAGAACTCCCTTTCGTATTTCTTGAAGGGCAGGTTTCTTGTTGACAAACTCTCTTAATTTCTGTTTATCTGTGAATATTTTGAACTCTCCCTTATTTTTGGATGCCATGTTTGCTGGATACAGAATTCTTCACTGACAGTTTTTTTCTTTTAGCCCCTTAACTATGTCATACCACTGCCTTCTCACCTCCATGGTTTCAAATGAGAAATCAGCAATTAATCTTATTGAGCTTCCCTTGTATGTGATGGATCTAAGGATTAATTTTTAGTCTGAGGATTTCTAATTCATTTTGTTTGTTTGTTTTGGGGGTTGCTTTATTTATAAAATATTTATTTGGCTTCTTTCATGTGCAAGGCATTGGTGTAGACTTTTGGAATTTTCAGTAATTAACAAGGCAAGCAAAGATCTTTACCTTCATATAGCTTTCTTTCTAGTGGAGGAGACAAACATTAAACAAAAGAAATAGCCAATAAGTGTATTATATAGTATATTAGAAGGTGGTAAGTGCAAAAAAAAAAAATTAGTAAAGCAGAATAAGAGGGATCTGAAGTGCTGGGGTTGCAATTAAAATAGGGTGATGAAGGTTGGTCTCATTAAGACAATGGTTTAATGTCTTAGGCAGAGGAAATGAAACGTGAAAAGACCCTATGGCAAAGGAAAAATACAGAGGCCAGGATGGTTCTAGAGTGAAGTGAACAAGGGGAAAATTTCAGGAAAGCAGGTAAAAGCAGTAAAAGGGGCCACCAGAAGGACTTTTTCATTATTCTAAGTGAAACAGGGAACATTACATTGCATTCTCCTTACCTTCTGAGAAGGTTGTGACATGATTTGTCTCATCTGATGATAATTCAGCTGAAAGATGATGGTGCTTTGGGCCAGTAGGAGTGGAAGTGGTGAGAAGTGATGGATTTCTGGGAATATTTTGAAAGCAGGACCAACAGGTTTCTTTCACGCATTAGGTGTCAGGTATGAGAGAAAGAGAAGAGTCAAGGATGACTATAAGATTATTGAACTAACATTTGAGAGTGTATAGTTGCCAATAGCTGTGTATATAAAGTGGTAGGTCATGTAGATTTGTGGGTAAGAGTTCAGGCTGATATTGAGATGAGACATTCAAGTGGAGATATCAGATAGGTGGTTGGATATACAAGTCGAGAGTTTGGTACCTTGTACAGTGACTGTTGAGAGATTTCAGAACTAGAATAAGTCTCTTAACACTACTTTCTCAGTTTCAAGGAAAGACTATTTAAGTAGGTCCTCCAAACATACCAGATTCTGTAGGGGATGTTAGAGCAAACAAAACAGTAAACACCAACAAATCTGCATATAGATCAACAGCACATGTGTATTATTAATAACAATGGAGGCTAACATCAGGCATCCCAAATAGTTTCATTTTACCCACCGTAAAGTTTAAATGATAAAGAACTTCACCACGATTAGGGTAGGGTAACACTCAATTGGTTCTTTTCCCTGTAATTCCTGCATCTTGCTCAAAATATTAAGTAAAATGACAGCAAAGAGAGGGTTATCAACAAATATCCACACATTGTTGAACAGTGGACACTAAATCATATCTTGGCACTCTAAAGAAAGATGCCTTTGGCCATTTTATCTTTGGTAAAATGTCTCTGTGTAAGGCAAAGAGATAGTAACAAATACAGTCAATCCCTCAGAAAACTGCAAGTTTCAGAAACCCAAAAGGAAAATAGACAACTGTATCTCTGATTTGAAATACCCAATATAATTACTGATTGCTATTACATGTTCCCTAATAGCCTAACTTGCATAAGCACAAGGAAACATTCAGAGTCAAAGAACTAATCATGAAAAATATCATTAAGCTTTGGGATCAGTTAATTAACAGTACAGTCATATTTTCCACAGATTAAGTCAGGCTTTTCCTTTGACCTCATTTAATTGCTGCTTTTAAAGACCACTGGAATTGTCTTCTTGTATACAAATATGTATCGGAATTCAACTGTTCTCTTGAGGTGTGGTGAGATCAGAAGTTTACAACACTGGGGTGTAAGTGTAAATTGGTACATTCTTTGTGGAAAACATTTGGACAATACATAATAAGTGGTATAGAAACCTTTGACATAAGGTTTGTCCTAAGGAAATATGCAGGTGGATTAACATATAAAGGTATTTATTGTAGCACTATTTTTTTTTTTTTAAACAACAGGAATTTATTGTCTCACAGTGTTGGAGGCTGAAAGTGCAAAATAAAGTTGTTGGAAGAACCATGCTTTCTCTAAAGTCTGGAGTGTTCTGGTGATGACTTGCCGGTAATCCATAAATCAGTCTCTGCCTCCGTCACATGGCCATCTGTTTCCTTCTGTCTCCTACTAACTGTGTCCAAATTTCCTGTGCTCATCAGGACTCCAGTCATATTGGATTAAGGCCCACCCTGACTCAGTTTGGCCTCACCTTAACTAATAACATCTTCAAAGATCCTATTTACAAATGGGTTCACATCCACAGAACCAGGGATTAGAACTTGAACATCTCTGTGGGGGACATAACTCAATCCATAATATAAGATGCTCACCTTAGGACCCTGACACCCAGCCAAAGGGCATGAAAAACAAAGGGCTAAGCAAATAAGATGCCCCCAGAAAGAATCAGCTACATTGTACAAGGCAATAAATTAATCCCACTACAAAATGGGCAAGATTTTTGTATTTTGTAAACTTTCTCTCCATACGCTTTCCCCAACCTAAACCCTTCCTTATCCAAGGAAAATCTTCAGCGGATAGGCCTTGGAAAGCCCATGTCCAAGGAAAGTTTTTTTTTTTTTTAAAGAACTGAAAGTGAAACTGCCAGAGGAAGAAAGGCTGCAAGAAGCTCCCAGGCCCTAAGGGGAAGTAGCACTATTGTTTCAGGACCACCTGCCTCTCCATCCTCAAACCAGAGGAGGAAGTGCCCTTCCAAGGCTTGCTACACTGACTGCAGAAGGAGGTAAAAGAGAGGGCTGAGAATAGAGAGGCGTCGCTATTATCCACAGATGTCGGCCAGGGGTAGTCTCTGAGGACACCCAGCAACGGGGTCAGGCTACTTCGTCAAATCTCAGTTGGACATCAGAAAGCATTTCCTGAGCATTAGGGATGTGCGACACAGAATTGGTATAGGATGTTGTGGCATGCACGCTCAGGCAAGGAGGGACCAGCCAGAGCCTTTGCTAAGTCTGGACACAAAGGGGAAAAAATCAAGTCCCGAAAGAAGTCAGGCGCCTCGACTTTGCCTGGGAATGCGGCGTCTCCCTGCAGGCCCACCAACCAGTAGAAGCTTACGGAGCTGAGAACCCGCCAGAAGCTCACCCCGGAGCCTGCGCCTTGACCCCGCCAGCCCCATCGCGCTCACCCTGCGCCCCGGCTGCTCCGCACAGAAGGCAAGACAAGGCGCCAGCGGTTCCGAGGGCCTCGGCTGCCCGGCGCCCCAAGCTGCGATCCACGGCGGTGGAGCGTAGAAACCGTAGCACTATTTTTAACAGAAAAAACTTGAAACACTAAATGTTTAAATTTAGAGACATGTTCAAATAAATTACCATTCATTGGCATATTATGTAATACTGAAAAATGAAAAATACACGAATGACATGAGAAAATCTCTATGGTTTAGGATTGAAGATTATTAAAGCAGGAGATAAAATTTTATACCTGAATTATGTAAAAATACTTATGCATACTTTCTTAGAAATTTAGAAAGGAAATACTTTAATAGAAATTACCTCTGTGTCGTAGACTATGGGTTCTGGTTATTTCTTTTCTTTACCTTTTCTTTGTTTTCCATGTTTTTGAAGAACAGCATGTAATTATCTTATAATACAATCTGTTCTGAGCGATAAAAGTTTTGAGCCGTTCACCTTAGTTTTCCTACACTCTCAATTTTTGGTCACTTTAGGGACTTAAGAAACCTGGATCTATTTTCAGTTTCTTATTAACCTAATACTCATGAGGAAAAACAAGTCCAGTACTTATAAATCCATTTGATGGTAATGCTAGGGCTGGATGTTGCTATAGTTTCTGGTCCAATCCTGGGAGCCAATTCAGATACCAAGTATTAGTGCATTTTTAAAAAAATTTATTTTTATTTATTTATTTTTCTTCTCCACCCCACCCTCCTGCTTGCTGTCAGTGTCCATTCACTGGATGATCTTCTTCTGTGTCTGTTTCTTGCCTTCTCATTTTTTTCTCCTCCAGTCTTCACTGGGATTCAATCCTAGGAACTTCTGATGTGGGAGAGAGGCACCCTGTCACTTGCACCACCTCAGCTCCTGGTTTCTGGCACGTCTCACCTTGACTCTCCCCTGAGTCTCTCTCTTGTTGTGTCATCATCTTGCTGCATGGTTGGCCGCGTAGGCCCAGTTCACCTGCTCACCTTTCTTTACCAGGAGGTCCTGGGACAGAACCAGGTCCTCCCATATGGTAGACAGATGCCCAATCACTTGAACCACATCCACTTCCTGATAGTGAATATTTTAAATTTCTCCATCTGGGAGATTGGAAGTTTTTCTATATTTGTGTTTTGACAGTATAAAATGAATACCCATATAGGTATTTAATTTTGCATAGAATAGTTTGTGTACCTTGTATATTTTGTTTTAAATACATAGACATGGTTCAATTCCATTCCCTTTTATGAAAACAATAAAGATCATAATTTTCTGAAATAGAGAAATGAAGAGTTTTTCTTTTGGGAATCAATATTTAATTACTCTGATTCTTGCCTCCATTATGAAACACATGATATAATTTCTCAGCAAAGATGGTGACTAAAAAGCTAATAAAGCTAAAATTATTAAATAAATGAAGGTGAAGCCAGGTAAAGCCATAAGGCTCTAAAATACGCCTGGAAGTTCTCAATTTTGACATGATCTTTCTGCTCATTGGAATAAAGTCAAAGAGTTAGAGTCTGTCACCAATTCAACCTAGAAGAAAATACTTAAAACTACCTGTTGATGAATGGATCTGGGCTGATAGTCTATCACATAGATATTTCTGCATATCTCCAAAGGAAAAAAATGTTGCCATTTTTAGTAAGCAAGAAGGGTATTTTTTATCTCAAATAACAAGAACAAGTCTTTAATAATGCAAATTAAGGAAACTTATCAAATACAAAATAGGCTCCAAGGAGGATAATTTATATTTAGGAAAAAAATCTATCTTTTTTCTACTTTTCATAGTTAACATGTAAAAAGAGCCAAGCATTTTTAATGACCAGTAACTGTGGTGTTTTTATATTAACTATGTTTATTACCCTTTCTAAAATGCAAATTATTTATTGATTTTTTTTACATGCGGAATGTCTGGACTATGCAATACAGTATTTTAAAATATTAAAAGAACCATGTAATCAAAACCTGTTTGCATACGGAACTAACAGTTATTAACTGATTTGACTTTAAGCTTATCAACATTTCTGGAAATGATTAATCCATCTGTAGAGGTAGCAATCCCTAAACCTGCATGGATGGTTCTGAATGATGTCAGTCCAGATAGAGCCATGTGTCTTCGAACGTGATCTTCAAAATCATCTGAGAGGGCTCAAATGATTCCTAGGTCCCATGTTGTCTTCATTTCTTAGCTGTGATCACAAATACCATGAAATGTGTTGATTTAAACAAGGGGAATTTATTGGCTCACGGTTTTGAGGCTAGGAGAAATCCAAAATCGAGGTGTTAACAAAGCAATACTTTTTCTTTGAGAACCGTGGCATTCTGGGGCTGGCTGCTGGTGATCCTTGGGTCCTCGGCTTTTCCATCACATGGTAAAGCACATGGCATTGTCTTCTCCTTTCTTTACTTGATAGTTGATTTTCAGCTTTTTCCTTCCTCTGGCTTTCTCTCTGTCTGAGTTTCATTCTGTTAATAAAGCACTCCAGTAAGCTGGATAAAAGCCCGACCTCATTTTATTTACAATGAATTCATACCACAGGAATGGATTAAAAACCTGCTTTTTTCCCCCTGCCATACATAAGTCAACTTACTATGCCTACCAAATTAGAATCTCGGCCTCTGGGCTCTGAGAGTCACCATTCATCATGCAGTTCCAGTGATACTTATAAACACTAAATTGAGAGACAAATAGTGGATCAATATTTGGATATGGTTTTTAAAGAATGAATAAGCTATAATTTTCATATGAGGGTGAACTATTTTACATCTTTTAATGCATCTATATTTACCTTTATTTTGACTACTCCTAAAATCAATGGAAAAATATGTTTTCAAATGCCTTGAGATACAGGTTCACAAGAGCCTTTCTATGGATAGATGCATCCTCAAAGGTTACCAGGTTGGAAACAAACAAGATGCTCTCAGAGGTTCTGAGACCACATGCCAAGGAACTCTTGGGACAATAGATTCATCCTGGCACCAGACATGTCAACAACCCTGAGGACACTTTTTTTCCTAGAATGATATCTCTGCTTCTGTGCCTATGTGCTGTATTCATGAAGCCTGTAAGGTGTTAGATACTACAATAAGCAAGGCCTTAAGAATGAATTATTAAGAATGCATTTCCCTTTGCTTGGGTGTGAAAGATTTTCTGGACATCTGATCCCCCTCCTCATTTTCCTGTTACTTCAAGATTATGCCAAATTGAGTAAACAAAAGTAAAGAGAAAGAAAAATTCTCCCAAACAATGAAAAACTGAGAAAGAAAATAATTTAGAGGGTAGTAAGGCAGGAGGATATTTCAGAAAATCCATAAATCTATCTTTGTATTGCTGTGGCCTATTTTATTTTAGAAGTTCCAACATGGCAGGGCCAAGCTTTATTGGTGCTGTGTTCAATCCTACTCACCTGAAGGCATATATTTAATAGATCTCTTTCAGAGAAGAATACCATGAAGGACTATTTCTTGCTATGACTTAAAATTTCTTATAGTTCAAAATCTCTATTTTTCTATCAGAACTTGGGAAATAGCCCATCTCTACATTCATAAACTACCTAATTGGTTTCTTCTTGTACCCTTCTTTCCTCAATTTTCCTTTGGAAAATCTGATGCTCATATTTCCATGCAAGCTTTATTTACTTTTTGATTGAAAACACAAAGTCATTTCTATTTATGAACACTTTCTTGTAATAAAACCTGGCATTTCTCATCACTACCATTTGCAGTCTACTTTTATAAAATTTAATGCACATCAAAAATGTGCATGGTCTGGAAAATAAAGACACAAAGAAGAAATTTTTGTATGTCAATAAATGTCATGAAATGGGCTTATCAAAAGAATTCTTATAATCTAAACCTTGTCTGGCCAATACTGTAGCCATTAGCCACATGTGGCTATTGAGCACTTGAAATGTCCAAATTGAGGTAGATTATAAGTATAAAATACACACCAGATTCGGAAGATGTTCAAAAAATTGTAAAATATCACATTAACAACATTTTGTGTTGATTGTACATGAAGTGATAATACTTTGGACTTATTTTGATTATTATGTATTTTATGTTATTAACATTTTTTTACCTGTTTTATTTGTTATTCAGGGTATAGCTACTAGAAAAGTTTTAAAATTACATATGTAACTCACTATTTCTTTCAGTGCTGATCTAGATTAAGAAACATGCTGCCATTGTTACATGTAGCAATTAGATTTGGGGATATTGAAGATTTTCATATTGTTACAAATAGTGGGAATGTTTGGATAGAAATTCTTCTTTTTTCTTTCCACTAGTTTTAGGTGGAGTAACTGGCCTAATTAGATCTAAGTTGATAAAAGGGCCTCAAAGAAGAGAGGAAGAAGAAAATGTAGACTCATACAAACTTTCCTAGTCCTCAAGTCACATACTCCTGGTTGACTGGTCTGCTTAGCCAAGCTGAAACCAGTCTTATTGTCAAGTTGGGCACATTAATTGGAGAGCAGACTAATTTGCAAGAATGCCTTAGTGCCCTTTAAAGGTGATTTAAAATACAAAATGATGGAAATGGCATAAAGGCATGCTTGTCTGATCACTTTTCAGAAACAGTCTTGGAATCTCTACCATCTATCTATTTTTATTGTTAGCGTTAACTATATGTAAAATGTTTAAGTGATTCCCAAACATCACACTCTACATTCTTGCGTAGATAATTATCCTTCTGTTAAAGACAGACAGGGAATTTTTGCCATCAGATACATGGGAATTACAAGTGAAAATAAAATCTGCAGGTTTAATCAGGATTCCACATATGGCAATGAAACATAAATACTGCAGCAACCCTAACAACTAGATTTGTACTTGAATGGAAGAATTTTTTCTTTAATCCATTAGAAGCTTACAAGGCATTTGAGGAAGTACCTTACCGCTAATGGAGCTGCTATAAGACTAATAGTAACTTATATTTATACCCATTTTATAGTTATGAATAATTTTACATTCATGATCTTACTTAATCCTCACAAACAAGAATGGCAATATCATTTCCATTTTGCAGATAAGGAAACAAATGCTCTGAGAAGTGAAGTGAGTTATTCCGACCCCTGAAGGCAAATCTTTCAACTGTACATATCCACTTTATCACAATTAGGGAGTAAACACTGTATTGCTAGCTCAGAGATCAAATCCAGAGCTTTTAAAGAAGCATGATAGAGCTTAATAATATGAAGGGAAAAGGTAAGTGTGACACTGCTATAGTGAATTCAAATTATGTGGCCTTAATTTTGGAATTTACAGAACATGAATCTGAAGTGTTTTCCATTTTGTTACATACATATATATTTCTCATTATACAGTGGAGCAAACAACATTTTTACTATTATAGTATTTGATAAAAGGATCTGTGCCAGTTCTAATTTGACAACCTCAAATTTTTGGCCCAAAGCAAACAGCATCATGAGTATAATAGCTCTATGTGGCCACTTTCTCAATTACAAATTTATCAGAAATTCTCACATAAAACATACAAAACAGAGCATAATCTTAGAAGGGGTGCAACAATATGAATGAAAAGTAACTTTCAGAGATAAAAGAAAATTAAGTACAAATTTGTTTTGTGGATAGATTTAAGCTTCTCTTAGACTTACTGAATTCCATGAAGATGCAGGAAAGTACATGCCTTTAGCAATAAGTGGCAGTTTTATAAAAGTAGAAACTGGCCATATGGTTTACCAAAGCTAATTGACACCTCTCTGCAAATCTATTCTTCTAATAGCTTTAAGAGATTCAATTAATCCTCACTCCTTAAATATGGGGTTTAAAAAATAAAATTTTTAAAATGAATCATAGCTAAGTTATGAACAACCTAGATAAGTTTCACACAGTCAAAATACACGCTGGCCTTCACATATCCAGATTTAAATCTAACAAGGATGGCTGTGTCTTTGGTTATCCAAATAATGATATATTCTGTACCCTGTGGATGTTAGGGTAGAGCTTATTGAATGAAAGAATTAATGGATGAGTGCACATGTACTTGGATCTGTTTTTCCAAATAGCACTGACGACTGCAGTGCTCGCTCACACATTTGCACTGTCTCCTCTGTGATAGCCTCACACTCAGGGAGCAGAGCAGTATAGGACAAAGCAATAGAGCTTTCCTCTGTGCCCTACTGGGTTGTCAATTCAAAACACAGTTTTGGCTTCATCATTGCCTTACATGTAAACTAACAGAAAAACCCATCTCCCAAAGTGGAAAGCCCTCACTGTCAGGGAAGATTTGAGATTGAGCCTGAATGAAAGAAGTCATCTGTTAAAGCCACGGTTGACCTAACATTCTTGGAGATTTCTGGGCCAATTTCTGACTCGGTTCTGCTCAACAAAGGTAAAACAAAAGTGGGTTGGAACAGAAAGTGGTCACTGATTTTACTAAGAGTACACTGCAGGGCACACAATTTAGACTCTTGAAACCTCCCTTACTGGTTTCATTTAATGTCTGCCTAGTGGATATTAGGCTTTGTAGGTACAGGGAGTCTTGAACTATAGTTAGTGCCCAGAAGTCCCAAGCTCTTTGCAATCCTTTTCCCTCTAATTTCTAGTGTGAAGAGGGCCAGTAAAATGCAGGGAGCATGGAATAGAATTGCCCAGTAAATAACTTGTACATTCTTTTCTACAGAATTAGAATTATTCTACTGTTTCCTACTTCAAACATTTCAGACTGTTTCTTCACTTTTCATTTACAGAAAAGTTTTCATTTCTGTAAAAACAAATAAACCTTTTAAAAAATTAGGTGACTTCATGCCTTTATTTATCAAGCATATTAAATGTACCCAGTGCTTACTAGCCTCTGGGCATATTAACACGTATCCTAGAAATAAAGCCAGATGCTACCATTATAGTTTACACTTTGGTAGTCAATACAAAAACAAATCTTAGTCATATACCTCTCCTGGGACTTTTCCTTATTTCCTTCTGTCCATCATTATGTGAATTTCTATGTTAAGTTCATAATGTTAGCAGGAAATTGCAGTTGCCTGAGAAGAACAGCTCCTGATGTTCTTCCAGGTGGAGATGATGAGACAAGGTCTTTCTCACGGAAGCAAATCTAGAACAGAAGGCAGTGTCTCCAAACCACATGACATAGACAGGTCTTCCAGCCCTGTGTGGTGTGTACCAGACATACATCAATGCTCAAAAATTCAATCAGCTTTGTGGTTCGAGCTTGCTTTGGGAAAAATGTCACCTCCTCAGAGAGGACTCTCTTAACTCATAATTCTTCCTTGAATCAAAGACATCATCACCTGTAAACTACACTACCAAATTAAAAGCAGATAAAAGACAAATTGCTAAAAATATATTAAAAGAAAAACTATGAGAGCAACGCTGGGTTTTGAAGTTGGAGATAACACATTTATACTACATTATCTTCTATAAGAAGTCAATCATTTTACCTATCTTTACCATCTTAGTATTTCTGAGGTTCCCTGACTAAAATACCCATTCATAGGTGAACTATATAAGTCCCAATAAATTTGATGTTACTTTCAACAGATAGACAAGGGTAAGAGAATTTCATTTCAATAAGACTTCAATCATGCTGACCTTATTTAAAACAGCAAAAGAAAGAAATATTCACTCACCAACAAGAGGGTGTATGTGAGTGTGTGTGTAAGTTGGAGGCTGAAGAATAAGAAATTTTACAAAAGTTTCAAAAATATGTCATAGAAAAATATTAGAAGCTAGATTACTAGACAATAGCAAAGTTCTGGTTATTCATCCTTACCTTGTTTCTATTTCATGACTGGGGGCACCCCTATAAGCTTAACCCAAGTTTCCTTCATTGGGATCAATACTTTTCTTAGGAGACTCAAAAACTGCAGTTTTAAGCGAACCTATTGGTTGACACCACTCTGATATCTCATAGATTTATTTATTATTTTCCCTTCTTGAGAAACCAGTTTTAAGTCAAGCTACTGGTTGACACCACTCTGATATCCCATTGATTTATGAGTTTTATTTTCCCTTCTTACTAACAGCTCATTTGATTAAGTCCCCATTTTATCTCTGTGAGACCCAGGCTTAATAGTATATACAATAGTCCAGTTGAACAGCCTGGGACCCTGCTTTGCTCTGACTTGTTCCCATGGACTAGACTTCTGACCCTCAACCCAGGCTATGTGGTTGGGGTCCTCTTATGGGGTCCTACTTCTGAATCTATTCAAATGTTATTGTCCCTGAGCTTACTTCCTTGACTCTTTCGGGGAAATGTGGCATTCCCATTGGAATTTATATTTCCTATCACCACTCCAGCTGAAGCCCTGCTACCAGGGTTGGTTTCTCTTCTACCTCTCAGACTAGGATGGGCAAGCAACCTCTAGTTAACCCCCAAGCCCTTCTGTGGAGCTGCTGCCTCAACATTCTGTGCACTGTAGCCATGATCCACCCCCAAGTATTTGAGGGGCAATTGCATGTTTGTTTTAATTGTGATTTGGAAATATCTCCAATCTGCATTGCTACTACAATGCTAATAGGTCTGCTTTCTCCCAATACTGTTAGGAGGACAGTGAGCAGAGTGGTTAAGCAGGTGAGCTTTCACTTCTTTGAATTCAACTACTGTCTCTATACCTTGCCAGTTTTGATAAGTCATATGACCATTATGAGCTTCACTTCCTTCATCTGAAAATTGATAATTGCACATATCTCACATGGTTGCTGAAAAGTTTAAATGGGATAAAGCACATAAAAGGTTTGGTACAGAGCCTGACACATAAGATCAATATACTTTTTTATCATTACTGTTACTTTTATTCTAATTAGTTTCAGTCTCCGTAAGTAGAGGATATGTCTATATATTTGTATCCTTAGGTCATATCTCAGGTCTGATCATCCCCAAATATCAATACTCTGAGCTGCCAACACTTATACTAGTATGGCATCTTGCCTTTTCTAAGTGTCCTCCCCAAACATTTCTGAGAATCCCAGAGTATCATATGTATAATGTGATTGTCCTCTAGTTGTGGCTCCTTGGAAAAGATCATTGTCCCCTTAGAGAACCTGGCAAGGAGGGCAGGTGGTTGTACGTGTGTAGGGAGAGGGAGTAGAAGTTTCATATATAATTTAGTGGCCCTTCCTGCAGCTTTGAAGTCCTCTGCCACATGTTCACAGTCCTGCCCTCAGGCTGTCATTCTCACTGTTTGCTGACCTACTCTGGATAGTCACATTCCTCCAGACTGGCAACCACCCCTGAACCTCTGGGGCTCACTACTTCCTCTCTGAATTGCAGAGAAAATCCTTTCTTCTCTTATGCTCGGGTTTTTCAGAGAAGGATTCTAGAACGGCTTAGACTTGCCACAATCTTTCCTTCTCAGATGACACAAGCACTTTCGTGGGGGCTGAATAAAGAGTAGGATAGGTGGGCACAGCCTCTACCCCCAGGATTTGTCTGGCCAACTTCTCATTCATGGTGAATTTCTTTCAGGGTATCCATCATCCCCATTTGTGATCTTGTTTCGGGTTATCACCTTCACATCTCACCCTCTTTCCTCTGGTCTATCAGATAACTATTTTGAATAAACCTCAATTTGAAATCGGGTTCAAGATCTTTCTCATGCAACTCCTAGGGTCTGTTTAATCAGAAAATGTAGCTATTTTCCAAATGTTCCATATCAGTAAGAAAGTTTTCTGCACGGAGCAAGATAAGCCCCTTTAGGTGAAAGATATCTGGTAAACAATATAAGTGGGATCACTATCCTCAGTTTACATTCCAGTAGAAAAGAAAGACAATAAAACAGAAAAAAAAAAGTAATTACAGATTGTGATACATGTTATGTAGGAAATAAACAAGGTGTTATGAAGCAAGTATTAGAATAAGGTTAACATTAGAAAGGTGTACTCTTCTCTGAGAAAACTACATTTGAAGAGTGATGGAAGAGCAATGGAGATGGAGGGTACAGAAAATGCAAAGGAAGAAATGAAATTGTCTTAGTTTCCCAGTTGTTAGGACAAACACCACACAATAGGTTGGCTTAAACAGTGGGAATTAATTGGTTCACAGTTTCAGAGGCCAGAAGTCCAAATCAAGGCATTGGCTAGATGACTTGCATCCTCCCAAGGTGAGGGCTCACTTCCTCTAGGGTCAGTAGCATTCTGGCTGGCCAGCATTCCTTGGGTTCCTTGGCTTCCCCAGAACACGGCAATGTTCTCTATTTTCTCTGCCAGATTCCCACTGACTTCTGCTTCCAGCTCCTCCCCATGGCTTTCTCTAAATATGTCTGAATATCTTCTGCTTATGAAGGGCTCCAGTAAACTGGATTAAGGCCCACCTTCATTTAGTTGGGCCATACATTAACTGAAATAAAATCAAGAGATGCTGTTTACAACAGGGTCCACACCTACAGGAATTTGGATCAAGACCAAGAACATGTCTAAATTGGGTTATATAATTCAATCCACCACAGGAATTAATGGGCTTGAGAAACAGAAGGAGGCTAGTGTCAATGAAGAATAATGAACAAGGGAGAGAGTGGTATGAGATGACATTGGAAAAATAGACAAGAGACAGATCAGGGCTTGTTTTCCAGGCTGTTCTATGGAGGTGGGATTTTATCTGGAGAACAATGAAGTGTCATTGAAGACTTTTGAGCAGAAAACATTTCATAACTTATGCTTAACAAATCATTCTGGTTGTGTGAAAGAAAGGGTTGGAGATAAGTAGGAGCAAAGGCCAGTTGGAGGATGTTGCCGAAGTTTAGGGAAAAGGGGATGATGACCTGATCTAGGGTCATGGCAATGTAGATGGAGAAAGGGAATAGTTTCAAGATATTTTTGGAGGTAGAACCTATACAACAAGTTGATGAATTGGATGTGGAAGAAGATGGAAAAATGAAGGCTGAAAGATGGATGAGTCAAAAGCATCATAGTGGATAATTGTGCCATTCACTGAGGTGGAAGAGTTTGTGAGAAAAACGGGTTTGGGGAAGGGGAATCAGGAGCTCTGCTTTGGATATATTATATTTCCCAGGAGACATTTCTCTTGCTTGAGTACATACTTTAGTTTTTCTCTTAGAAGTCTGTAGCTGGTAAACACCTTGAATCCTGACATGCCTGGAAAATGTCTTAACTTTACCCTCCCATTTGAGTCTCCAACTGCCTACTTATAGAATCCTAGGATAATTGTAACTTTCTCTCTTTGGCACTTTCTCCAAGATACCGCTGCATCATCTTGCATGTGTAAGATGGGTTGCTTTTGAGAAGTCTGATGTCAATATAAGTCTTGTTCCAGTAATGATGATCTGCATTTTTGTCCCTCTGGAAATTTTTATGATTTTTCTCTTTATTCTTGTGTCTTACATGTTATAGATAGATGGTGTTTTTCATTGTTGTTGTTGTTGTTGTTTATAATTCTGCTTGGCCCTTTGTACACTTTCAGCCTAAGGACTCATCATTTTTTATTTCTGGGAAATTCTCATCTAATAATTCCTTAAATATTGCCTCCTTCCATTCTTCCTTTTCTTTTGACCTGAAACTACCATAAGATGGTTACTAGAACTTTTAGATATATCCTCCATGTGTTAGCCTTGCTGGGCTGTATTCTGGGAGAATTCTTTGGCTTGATTTTCAAGCTCTCAAATTAATTTTTCAGCTGTGTTTCTCATAAGTTCTAAATATTGTTTTTTATTTAATTTAATCAATTGTAGTTTTCATTTTTAAGATTATCAAATGTGTTTGCATTGTAGCTTGTTCCTTTTTCATGGTTGTGCTATTTTTTTCCCCTCTGGGTATATCGATTACACTTATTTTAAAGCTCTTTCCTCTTTGCTTTATTAACTCTTCTCCAATCTAAGCATTGCATTTTTTTATTCTATTGTGTTGTTTTTAGGCTCTTGGATTTTCTCAGGGCTTGGAGATTCTTGATTGTGTGTTCATCCTTGAAACTGTGATTCCCTTTATTTCTTTTTTTCTTTTTTCTTTTTTTATTTTTAAAGAAGCTTTAGATTATATAAATGTTACATAAAAAATATAGGGGATTCCCATATGTCCCACCCCCTCCCCCTCCCACACCTTCCCACATTAACAACATCCTTCATTAGTGTGGTACATTTGTTACAACTAATGAACATATATTGAAGCACTGCTACTAACTGTGGACTATAGTTTACATTATAGTTTACACTCTGTCCCGCACAATTTTGTAGGTTATGATAGAGTATATACTGGCCTGTATCCGTCATTGCAATGTCATGCAGGACAATTCCAATGTCCCAAAACTGTCCCCATGTTACACCTATTCTTCCCTCTCCCTCCCCTCAGAACCTCTGGAGGCCACTGCCATTGTATCAGTGATAAAAGTTCTTCTGTTGCTATAATAATAATGTCAATAACAGAATAATAATGTCTGCTTTAGTCCATTGTTCATTCCCAAATCTTAAGGATTTTGGGATGGTGATGCTCATTCTGTTTCTAACTGAGACGGGGCTTAGGTTCCATGGGGCAGATGGATGGAACTATCTTGTTTGCAGTTGCAGACACTCTCTCTTCCTTGGGATGGGTGTTGTCCATCATCATCTCCTTGTTAGTTGTCCCTTTAGATAGTGTCTATATAATTTTGACACCTGTGAAGAGGAGGGATGGGAGAGCCTGAGGAGAAGGTATTCTGGCTAGTTCTTTGCGAGTTTTAGAGGAGGAGTAGGACATGCTTCCTGGTGCTATGCGTTGACAACTTGTCTTCTGGGTGCGGATGCTTCAGATTTCTTCTAGCCATTGCCAGCCACCCTGGATGTTGCCATATCTCTCTGACCCAAGGCCAAACATTCCCTGTGGCTATCTGGAGACAGACATTCTGCCTGGTCTAGGTTGTGACAATGCTGATTCATTTGGCTGCTCTTGCTGAGCTATCCCAACTAACCTTCCTATTATTTTCCTTGGACCACCTCCTACTTACAGTATTCAACATCTCCAATCTTATCTTTGCAATTTTTCTGGGATCCCTAAGAGTTTTCTGCTTGTGTATATTCCCCTTTCTTATTTTCCAGCATGTTTGATTGATTTTTGTTTGTTTAGTTGTTATATCTGTCATTTCTAGGGATTTTATGCAGAAACAAGCAACTTAGCTTAGTTTATGATCAGCCCACCATATTGAAGAGGAGAGGATCTCTTAGATGTTCCAGTAGAGATATTTGTAGGCACTTGTATGTACAAGTCTGGGGCTATTGGAGGGGATGAGGGGATTTGGGGCTGGAGGTACAGATGTATAGATGTGGGAGCCAGCAGCATATAGAGAGAATTAAATGCTATGGGGCTAAATGAAATTACTAAGGATGAAAGTATAGCTAGAAAAAAAAAAAAGACCTAGCACAGAAATGTTCAAAAATTTGATATATATTCATATATATTGACTAATGTCTCCATTTTGCTAAATGACATCAAGTGAAATAGTAATATAAGCATAAGAGTTCTTGAATTAGAGATAATTAGAAAAAGGAAAGTGCTCTACTAAATAATTTTAATAACCTTATCTATTAAAATTATGGGATTTTTACTCTGCCTTTTGGCTACTGTTTGAGGACTAAGTATTTGAAATTCTGTTCTATATTTGGCACGACAACAATGTACATTGAAGAGGAGAGGTTCTATTTTCTTAGAATCAGTGAACAACTAGCCCCAACCTGCTAGCAATATTATTCTCAGTCTTTTCCTTTACTAACCAGTAGCAATTTCTATGCTAAACATTAAGAAAGAAATTGCCTGAGTCAGAAAAAAGTGGCATTTGCCTGCACCACATTTAGGAAAAGAGTGTGGTGCTATTCCGTGATTTTTAAATACTTAAGTCATTCCTGCTCCAGGCAACCTGAGCTTCCCTTTCCCACAAGCTTCATACATGCTGTCTCACTTTTATTTGGCTTACCTATTCAAAAAAAAAAAACCTGCTTACCATGGCAACCCTTGACTTCATGACAGGCATTTATAATTTTCTTGGATAAACTGCAACAAAGTGTCATTTTTCATAAATCCTTTACACCAAATGTTTTATTTTTCAGTGAATTCCAGTGATTTTGCTGTACTCTCATGATCCTTGCCAAAAGATCATTTAGGGGTGAAAAACATTATTAAGGTGATCCATGCACTTGCTCAATATTAGTTATAGGTGGTTTGGGGATTGTTATAGCCTCTCAGAATAGGAAAATAATTGACTTTCTGACTGCCTCTTTGGTACCACAGAAGCAGGATTCAAATAACACTTACCTGAACTCAGTAGTTCTGCATTTTACAAAACTGCATTTTGGTTTGAAGTGCTGCAAGACATGAAGAGAACAGACAGCTAAAAATAAAAGCAACCCAGTCTGAATCCCACTCTGTGCTCCTGGGTATGTGTCCCATTCAGAAAAATTCAAAGAGAGTTCCAAAAACCCTGATATGGCATTGTGTGGTTGGTACTAACAATAACAGCCAAGAGATTGAGTGTGATCATGAACAATTATTCGCATGAATACATTCACAGATTCACTGAATCGCCTGCCAAGAGGCAGTGAGTGTCGGACAATACTGCCATATTTTAAATTCAAATATTGGTATTTCTGTGATATTTATTTCTGTAGCACAAACATGTTTGGATCAATATGCTTTTTGTCACTAGATTTGTAATTCAAGCACCCCAAAAGCAGTAACAATTGCAACTTCCTCAAACAATTGCTCAATAGTCCTCAAATCAGATTATTAATCTACACTTGGCACACAGTGAGTGCAAAATGTATTACGCAAATGAGCTTGGTGCTCCAGGCCCAGAGCATGAATGGAATTCATTTTAGGCTCAAGAGGAATCTGGCCATGAGCAAGTGATGCTGGGATAAATGAGCCACAGGATTAATCATTCTTATGGTTTATGATAGATGCTTCTGCCAGATGCCCATCCTCGGCTTCACACCCGAGTATAAAAGAGACTGGTGAAAGTATCTCTTAAGGAGATGATGAAAAAGCAAGATTTTTATAGCTTTTATTTTTCTTTTAAAAGATTTATTTATTCATTCACTTTTATCCATTTAACACCCCCCCTCCTTTTTTGTTGTTTTGTGTCCATTCCCTGGGCAACTCTCTGTGTCCATTTCCTGCCCTCTCTTCTCATCCTTCTCCTTCTGTCTTCACCAGGATTCGATCCTGGGAACGTCCGATGTGGGAGAGAAACGTCCTGCCACCTGCGCCACCTTAGTTCCTCTTTTTTTTTTTTCCGGCACGTCTTGTCCTGGCTCTCCCTTTTGTCACTCTCCTGTTACATCATCTCATCTTGCAGCGTGGCTTGGCGGGGCCTAGCACGCCTGTGCACAGGGCCTGGGGGCTCACCCACTCGCGGGGCCTGGCGGTGTGCCTTCTATATTTTTCTTTATTTTACCGGGAGGTCCTGGGGATCAAACCCAGGTCCCTCCATATGGGAGATGGGTGCCCAACCATTTGAGCCACATCTGCCCCCAGTTTTTACTTTTTATCTTTTACATGTTGGTAACATTTGAGGTTTTCTTTATTATTATTTATTTTTTAAGCTCAAGCCATGGTTTTAATAATTTGAAAAGATCAACATAAATTTAAATGACATATTACTTTACATATAGCATGATAATTTTGTTACTAGTATAATATTTAGGAACACTTTAAAGAGGATCAGCTGTAAATGTTGGGCTGCCCCCCTAAACATGTATTTTCTAGGCAAATGTATCCAGTAACACACTTCATGGAAGCAATGAATCACCTGGTGTCCCAGGACAAAAACTCATGAGAATGGGTTTGAGCACCAGTAACTTCATACGCTCTGCCACATATAAGGTGATACATTTTGAAAAGGCAAAAGGAGTAGCTTGGATCCAATGCTTCTAAGTCCAAAGAGGTCGGGTATAATATTTTCTATGCTTACAAGTTAGGTCTGATTCACAACTCATAAACAAAAATGAGTTTCAGTAGATTTAAAAGAACATGGTAAACAGCATTAGACAACTGAATGAATACTGTATACAAAGAAGTTAGATGAAATGTCCAGGCTGGAGTATTTTTGTATAAGAAGGATTGTGAAAAACAATAAAGAACAAAACTAGTGGCTATGACTGGATACAAGCCCCAAAGAAAAATGTTTGGGACTGGTAAGAACACTGGACAGACATTTACTGTGAGATTCTGGACAAACTAGATGAATAATAGACTATAACTTTGAGGAATTTCTATGGTAATTAAAACATGTTTGAGGCAGGACAGGACCAGAGCAAGTAGTTATACTTGATGAGGAAAGGAAGTCAGTGAATAAAGTTGAGATAGAGGAATTACAGAACTGGGTGAGGAGAATGGATGGAGTTGTTAATTGGGCTCAGTGTCCTCAGCTGCTAATGTGTCAGAGCCAGTAATAAAAGTGAATGTTGATACTTTACCAAGTTGCCTCATGCTTGATTGTTCTTGTTTGGAGTGCTGAGACATGGAGTCATATAAAACAGCATTTTGAATGTATTTGGTGCCTTTCTCCTAGAATTCTCAAGGTATGTTCCTTTACCAATGTCTTCCCTGTACATGCGTACCTATTCGTTCAATCATTTAGGCAGACTTCTGTTTAGGAAATATCCATTGAGCACAGACTAGTCTCAGGTTTAACCACATGATCCTGCCTTTTTGTAGTCAAAATAGATGAATATCAGAATTCATATGGTTTCACCTAAATATGGCAGGCAGTCTGCTAGACTGTAATAAGAAGATAAAACCAGACCTTGTCCTTTGAGACCTGATAGTCTAGCAAAGAGAAAAGATAAAATATTAATAATAATAAACAGGTAAATATTACAACATGTGACACATGTTATGAAGGAAGGTAATCAGCTTTGTAAGAAAGATTAAACAAGGACCTAATGATGGATAAGGGTGAGGAAACATCTTTCTAGAAGGTGAAATTTAATCAAGACTTTTAAAATCAAGTTTTGAGGCCAGGAGAAGTCCAAAATCAAGGCATCAGCATGGTGATGCTTTCTTCCAGAAGACTGTGGCATTCTGGGGCTGACTGCTGGTGACCCTTGGCCCTTGGTCCTTGGCTTTTCTGTCACATGGCAATGTACATGGCAGCCTCTCCCAGCTTCTCCCTCTGTCTGACTTTCATTCTGCCTATAAAGGACTCAAGTAATCCAGATTAAAGCCTGACCTGACTCAGTGGGACCACACCTAAACTGAAGTAACATCTTGAAGCAACCTTATTTACAAAGGCACTACCCACCAGAATGTGGACCAAGACCAAGAACATGCCCAAACACAATTCAGTCCACCACACTGGTCAAGTTTTAAGTTAAAAGGAAAAATAACCTGATTATCTTAGTAGAAAATATAATTGTCTGCAGTGCAGAGTCTAAGCATCTAGGAGAACCAGAAAATGACTATAAAGGAAATTGCAGTAGCTCAGGTTGGAGACAATGGTGACTTGCGTGAGTGCAGTGATAGTGCAGATGGGGGGAAATGGGATATTGAGGAAACAAAAATGGCCAGACAATGAGTCATAATTTCATTACTAGATATGTACTCCAAAGAAACTCATGCACATGTACAACAGGAGACATATACAAGAATGTTTATAGCAACATTTAGCACAAAAGAAAAATAGGAAGACAACCTAGATGCCCATCATCAAGACATATGAATAAATCACGGTATAGTCATTCGCACAGTGAAAAATCATTCAGCAGGCTACATAATATCCTTCTATTTATAAAGATAAAATAACTAAAATAGATATATTTTATAGGAATACATATAGATATAAAAAGAAAGAAAAACTTTTTAAAAAAGGAAAGCAAGAAAATGATTGACATAGGATCCAAGATGATATTTAACCTCAGCTGGGTGAGGCAGAGTCATGGAATGTTAAGGTGAGAGGGGGAAGAGGGATTAGATGTAAGTATTTTTAAGGTCCTATTTTATTTGGGGTAGTGAGTGCATGGGTGTTTATTAAATTATTAAAATTTTTAAAGCTAACTAAATAAAAGTGGACCATATGTAGGCAAAAAGCAAGAGAGTATCATGATTAATCCAATTCTGTGTAGTGGAGGTCCCCAAAAGTGACAAAGTGCTTTGATAGCTTAGATGTGGTGGGTAAGGAAAAGATAAGAATCAAGAGAAGCATGTAATTTCTAGAGTGTGAGCACTTGGGTGGACAATGATGCTGTTTATTGACATGGGCAGATTGGGAGAGAAATAAGTGTGGGGTAAGAGTGCAGAATGAAGAGTTTTGTAGTGGACATGCTACAGATGAAATATCATGGTTTATACATATGGGGAAGGCCAGAAGATAGTTGTTTATGATTCTGAAGCTCAAAGGAGAAATATGGACTGTGCATTTAACTTGGGAGTTTTTAGCAACGTGATAATATTTAAATCTTTGAGAGTGAGGAAGGGGTGAGGCAAGAATTGAGCAGAGTATTCAAGCCCTGGGAAATACCAGTATCTAGTAGGGAGGACAGAGACAGAAGAACTTGGTAAAGGACACTAAAAAGACCCTTAAGAGAGGTAAAAGGAAAACTAGACAATGATGGTAACATGGAGACATGGAGAGAAGAGTGTCTATGTTGAATATTGCTGGCAGGTCAACTATAATAAGAGCAGAAAGGTGTCCAGTAGATTTGGCACCATACTCAAAAGCAGTTTTGTTGAGCAATGGGAGCAGAAGCCAGATCAAAGTAGGAGAGGAGAATGAAGATGAGAAAGTAGAGAGTCAAGAGTAGTAGTTGGCTATGAAGGCTGAGAAATAGATGGTAGGTGAGGGAAGATTTGTTTGCTTGGTTTTTAGGATGAGAAATACTAGAGCAGGTCAAAAGTTACTGGGGATGAACAAGATGGAGATATTGCTGATGCAGTGGAGAAGGGGCCAGTCTGAGCTGGTGAGAGAGAATCCAGGGCACTTGCAGAGAGGCTGTTGTTAAAAGGAAGAGGAACTCTTTCTTGGGTATATTAGAAAGGGTAAATGTTTTCAGGTTTGGTGGTAGGAAGATGAGACATGGCTCTTCTAGCTGTTTCTATTTTTTAAAAGCCCAAATAAAAGTGATTGGGAGGGGGAAAGCTGATATAGAACATTTGGAGAGAGAGAGGAGTCATTAAGAAATATTTCTTAAACTTTGCAAAGCAAAGTTTTACTATATAAAAAAATGTAGGAATCCTGGACTATGTCAAGGGCACATCTGAGATTTGAGATAATAAATTAAGTGAAACCAATCTGGCTCATTGTGTCATTCCCCTTCAGGTACTGACCTCCAATGATAGGTTTAAGTTCATTCAGGCACAAGGTTCAAAGCATGTCTTGTAAACTTTGCTTTTGTCTCTACACTGGATTCAAATTCTGATTCCTACTCTTGCTAGCTAAGAGACCTTAGAGAAAGTTAATTCACTGCCTCAGTTTCCCCACTGTAAAACAGAGATCACAATAGTGCCTATCTTATGAGTTTGTTTTAAGGATTAAATTACCTTTAAAATGTTCTAAAAATTACTTAGAACAGTATCTGGTATAATAAGTGCTCAATTAACATTAGCTGATAATTTCCTGATTTATATATACATGTATATATATATATATATATATATACTTTTCTATATATAAAAGTAGGTGATGTGCACAAACTTTACAACCCATGGTGTTTTCTACCCATCAAATCCAAAACAGGTACGGTTTGGAAAATAATCCACACTTGTATGTAAGTAAGGAATTCTTGGAGTTAAAAGCAAACATGATTTTAAGAATCATTATTTTTAAGAAAACCATTAAGAGCTATAAAATTCCCTCATTTCTGATAACTCAACTTTTCACAGATTTTCTAAAAACAATCACAATTTACACAGATCAAAGCTAAGTGACAAATTCAGTCTGGAAATGAGAATTCATTTAAGAACAATTCCTCTTATAGTTTATAGTCTGGAAGATTTTGGTTCCCTGATTCATTCATTTGTATTTTTGAGAAGATTTTCTTGGACCAATAATGTCACTTAAGTCTGTAATGCCTTGAAATCACACAAAGTAAAAGCAATCAACTGATATTACTGACTATTTGTGTAACTTTTCAAAATGCTTCCCAATTAAATTCAGTTCAAGGAAACATTAGTGTTTATTCTTTACTAAGCCTCAGGTGAAGTACCATGTAACTATATCAGATAGGAAAATCACAATTTCTGGCTCTCCAGTGATTTCTTCATTATTATATTTGATCCTCCAGATTTCTAAAAAAATAAAAGACAAGTATATTTTATTCATTTCATAAACAAGGAGATGCGCAATTTTGAAGAATAAATACACAGTCTGTGGAAGAGATCACGACTCTCAACTAATCAAAAAGCAGATCATTTTGATCTATTCCCAGTGCTAATATAAAATATCATCTGTGGCATTACCTGTTTTTTGGCTAAAGAACTTACTAAAACAAACAGAAGCATTATTAATATCATATTATTACTACTACAACAATTACCACCACTACTACTAATTCACAATAACATTGTCATCATGGACTCTGCAAATCTTCTGCCCAAGTCCAAATGTACCCAACATATATGGAAGAACTCCAAATTATATATATTGATTTTAAAAAATGAAATATGTCCAAATGATAAGGAAAACAAAAGCCATGTGGAAACCATATACTTTCTCATTATACCATATATACATATAAATGCATATACATATATATATTAAATTATGACCACACTTTTACTAAGAAATTATTGAATATTCTTCCTTCCTTTTTTTCATCTGCTTTTCTCTTTTCTTTTTCTCTTTTGTTTCTTTTTTTTTAAATAAGAAAACTTGAAGGTCAACTTTACCCATGGTGCATTTCTTACCAGGAAGTGTTGCCTTAAAAGCTACAAGCCAAAAAGGCCTAAAGATCTGTGGACTCTTTGAGGATTTAGCCTTCCTTTATATGAAAGGAAACTTTAAGAATGAGATCTATTAGATGGGGAACATGGCTGTCTTCTGGGTTAGTTTGGTTGAGATGGGAGAAGAAAGTTTATATGTATTCCTTAGTAAAAAGGGCTATTGTAAATCTCTGTCTTAGTTTAAAGCTAAGGGATTTAAGCTAGAAAGAATGAAACTAGCTTAACTAGCAAAGAGTTTAATAGACTTATCCACTGACAATGAAATATCAACAGTTTTTGCTTCGTTAGCCCAGAATAACAACTTCTTTACAAATGGGCTTCCTTGGGAAGAAAAATCACACTCTAGAACTTCATTTAAGGAAAGTAAAAGAATAATAGCTAAATATTGGTTATCCTCATTTTGCATTCTGTCTCAAATGGAGAATAATGATGTTAATTCTCTGATTTTTTTTTTTTTTTAGGTATTAAGAACCATCATAGCTGTAGTTTACAAAATCTTTTGATTTTCTACCTTGTAAAAAGAAAACATTTAGGGACTTCTCTTTGATTTGTTTCAAAGATGTTATATCTATTTTCAGTACTTTTCATCTATGGAAGAATTCCTTACCATCACTTTTGCAAACCAATATTTTGTCAGAGGAATGATTAATTGAAATAAATTGCTCTCTTTTAGCCATTCCAGTCAGTACTGTTACTTCCAGTAACAGCAAGTTGCAAACTAATTGATGAGATTTCAAAGCAATTAATGAGCTATGATATCCCACCAGGCTTTGAGAGAAGTATTCTGTTGAAATAAATATATTTGGTAATGTAAGAAACAGAATTTAAAAGAAATTGACCAAATTGTAGTTATATATGGCATGGAAAATTCAGTCATAGTATCTGGGTGATGTAATATGAGTTACATGTAGCTGTAGTTTAAAACTCAGAGGAGTGAAGTTTGGTTTCGTGTTTGTTTGTTTTTTTTCTATTTTCCTATTAAGAATCAGGTAGTACACAGGGAGACTTGGGAGCTACCATTTAGAAGATGCTTCCAAAATAATAAAGGGAAAGGAGGTTTAACACATACACAGGGAAACAGCTAATCATGACCACTATTGACATGGTCAGGAATGACTCATTGGCACTAGATGCCTGATCCCTGCTTGAAAGATAATGGTAACATTTGAAATTCAGAACACAATCAATGCTTTTTAAATATTTATTAAAATGATTGATTTAATAAGTCAATGATTAATAAATGAATGATTCCAAGATGTAGTTGCATTGTTGCATCCTTTAATAACTTTTTATAATGCACATTTATAAAATGTTTTGGTAACATATTCTTAGTAAATGCTGCCAAAACAAGCTCCTATAATTTTGCTATAACACAGCTGTTGTTAATTTAAAAAGGGTATGCACCTGCTTAATATACTAATTTAGGCCTTTAATGTACAAAGTATGTTAAAATGACAAATATAATTTTTTAAATAATCAGTATTTGGTTGAAACTTTAGCTACAATGACTCTTCACTCTCACAGGCACTTGTAGCCTTTATGCCCTGAAAACAAAAGAGAAAACTTATGTTGCCAAGTGTTTGGAGATGTTACTAAGTCAATAACATAAGCCCATTACTTAGTTTTCCCATCTGCACTTAGATCTGCTTCCTGAGAATAACAAAGAGGGACGTGGGAATTATTTCATGCTAATGATTTTGGTCATAATCTGCTTTCCCAAGGAGTACTCAAAAACAAAAACAAAAAACAAAAAACAGCACACCACAGCATTTTACTGCTGTCACAGAATCTTATGGCACTTGAAGAGCCATCTTTACCTGGAAAACTATTCCCTTGATCAATCTAAAATGGAAGCAGCCATAATATAATGACAATCGATGTTGTCTCCTGGTCCATTCAGTACCATCTATTTACAGAACATATCGTATCAAAATCAGATGAAGTGTGTAGGAAAAGAACTTTGTATTAGGGAGATTTCAGCTTTGATCTTACTATTCTATCCCTTTTCGATTCATCCCATCATGACCTGAATAATGCAGCATTAAAAATAAGTGTTACTAAAATAGTCATTAAAATAATGATTATTTTGATTAATACACTTACAATACAGGAGCAAACAGGACACAAATATTTTCTTTCTCTTAATGTTTCACATGGACATATCTACCTCAGAGGAATTGGAAAAATTTTTATCCTGAAAATACATCTTCACTGAAGAAAATAAAGTCCTAAATCCTATGACCAATAAGTCCCTAATGAAGTTAAAGTGTACTCTGATGATAAAGGAGCTCATTCCTCATTGCAGACTGATTTAGGAGCTAGGAATACAAGGGTAAACAAGACTCTCCTGCTTTTATGGAGAGTATATGCTAATGAGTGGAGACAGGTAGTAAATGAATATATACATACATGAATAAGAAACCATCTGATAGTGATAACTTCTATTTATTACCCCAAAAGAGGATATCAAAATAGAGACTATTACCTAGGACTACTGTAGATTGCATGGTCAAGACACCTGTCTGAGGCATGCACAACTTGATAAGGAGATGATGGCTATGTGAAAAGCATCCCAAGCAAGCAGGCCTTGCAGATGCCGCCACCCGCCACAGCAGTCCCCCTCACGCAGCCATGGTCAACCCCATCGTGTTCTTCCACATCGCCAACGATGACGAGCCCTTGGGCTGCATCTCCTTGGAGCTGTTTTCTGAGACAGCAGAACATTTCATGCCCTGAGCACTGGGGAGAAAGGATTTGGTTATAAGGACTCCTGCATTCACAGAATTATTCCTGGGTTTATGTGCCCAGATGGTGACTTCACAGGCCATAATGGCACTGGTGGCAAGTCCATATGCGGGGAGAAGTTTGATGATGAGAACTGCATCCTGAAGCATACAGCCTTGGCATTTGTCCATGGCCAATGCTGGACCCAACACAAATGGTTCTCAGTTTTCATCTGCACTGGTGAGACTGAGTGAGTGGATGGCAAGCATGTGGTCTTTGGCAAGATGGAGAGGGCATGAATATTGTGGAAGCCATGGAGAACTTTGGTTCCAGGAACAAGGCCAGCAAGAAGATCACCATTGCCGACTGTGTATAAGTCTAATAACTTTGATTTGTCTTTTGTCTTAACCAACAGATCTTTCTTTCTATAGCCCAGGAGAGCGCCCCACCACTCCTGGTCTGCTCTCAGCATCCTATAATCTTTATGCTCTTGCTGTAATTCTTTGGGTTCCACATCATCCACCCTTTCCAAGTATAGCTGGATTGCAGAGTTAAGTGTATGATTATGAAATAAAATCCTTAAACAACAACAAAGTATCCTAAGCACTAAACAAAACCAAAAAATGAATAAAATTTGGAAGTTGCTTTCATTTATTATCACATTAAAATGATTATTCATAAATAAGAAACTGTGCATGAAACATCAACACCTTCCTATGTGCAGGATCAGCTATTCAAAATTTTCTCATGGTTAAAAAAATCTCATGATTCTCTGTGACCAATGAGCCTGAGAAGAAATTCTTATTTGAAAAAATTTTGATTAAGCTGTTCATTCCTGTCCACCACTTCTGTTTTTTAGCTGGACCAAGGGGAGAATTATTTCCACTCCGTAATGCATTTGGATTGTAGTCCATGTGGCCACATAGGTGTCTACAACTATAGAAATATAAGATGGTTTGGAAGAGGGTTAAATGCACAGATTCATAAAAACAGAGACTATGAACATTCTACTATTTGCCTCCATCTAAATACAATTGAAAGTTCTTGACCCAATCTCACACCATTCTCCCCTTGGAAGTCTTCATTAGTGTATGGCCATTTTCATTTAAACATTTAGCCTAAAATATCTAGAAGATGAATTAAATTCCAGATGGGTTTGTGACAGGAAACCCAAATAATAAAATCTGGACTTGATCTGAAGCATTCAAATGACCGAGTCTCTCATTTCCTTTGGTGAATGCCTGAGCAGGGCAGAAGTTTTGAAAAGGCTACCAAAACACTCTGGGCTAGGGAAAACCAGGTGATTATGAATTACACATTTCCTATTTGCTAATAAAAAGATAGAACTCACCCTAGTTGGCATTTTTCTCATTTGAGGCATTTAAAATAAGACATGAGTAAATATAAAAGACATGAATTGGAAACATGCCCCATGATAATGTGAATACACTTCCACACTGTAATGCAAAGAGATGGAAAAAATTCAGTATATTCACAGACCAGTCACATTAGAAAGTATATGAACTTAAAATGGCCATGTTAATATTAGAGCAAAGGAATCCAGAAGGCTGACTTGTTTGCCTCTCAAATACAATAATAAAATAGGCATGAAATAATTATTCTTCATCCTTTGCTGTTCATGTTCTCCAATATCTTCTTGCTAAGACCTATGAGTCTTTATAATGATCGGGTTCCTCAAGTAGGCAAAGCAAAGTGTAGGGTACCATCCTCTTTTAAGTAGTGATAATAATTCATAAAGACAAAGTCTCTGCCATGCACCTGGATGCTTCCTGTTTATAGAACTATATTTCCCAACTTAAATTTCTAGACTCATGTTAAAAATTATGGTTTCAAACCTCATTGCTAGAATAGCTTCTTCTAACATCTTCATTAGTCCACAAGAAATGGTGTCTCCATGCTATCATTCTCCCCAGCAAATATTTCAGATTAGAAACATCTTCTCACACACTTGCTATATGACAAAAGTCTGCACTCCAACCAATCTGGGTTTAGAGTGTATTTCAAATAGCGAACTGGAGCATGGACATTCAAGACTGAAATTAACTGTCAACCATGTAAATCAAGGTTAAAAATTATTTAAACTCTTACTACATTTTTCTTGAGATTGCTAGAATCATCCTATTTTTAATGATTCATAGACATCTCTTACCTTGAAATTTCATATGTCCTAAACAATCTTCCTCTCTCTGCTCTACTTAAAAATTCATAAATTCTTCCTGTTTCCTACAAAGTGGAGTTACAATTTGTATTAGTCAGCCAAAGGGGTGCTGATGCAAAGTACCAGAAATCTGTTGGCTTTTATAAAGGGTATTTATTTGGAGTAGAAGCTTACAGTCATAAAGCCATAAAGCATAAGTTACTTCCCTCACCAAAGTCTGTTGCCATGTGTTGGAGCAAGATGGCTGCTGGTCTCTGTGAGAGTTCAGCCTTCCTCCTTCCTCTTAAGGATCCATGGTCCCAGCTCCTTCTGTTCTCAGCTGAAGGCTGATATAAAGCTTGTCACTCTCCCGGGGGCTCATTTCTTTCTGGGCTCAGCTGCTCTGCTTTCTTCACAAGGTCAACTGTAGACTATCAGGCTCATTCTCTTCCTGGGGCCTCTGCCATGTCTAATGGCACATTCTCTTCTTTCTCACATATCTGCCTCTCTGTGTATTTACTTCCTCAGGCTCCAGCACCAAAACTCAAACTCTCTCCTCTGCTGTGTCATTTTCTCTGTGAGTCCCTGCCCACCAAGGAGGCAGGGACTCAATGTCCTACTGACGTGGCTGAATCAAAGCCTTAATCATAATATAAAGTAAAAGTGAAACCTCTGAATCTAATACAATCTAATATACCCAGAGGAACAGACCAGTTTACAAACACAATCCAATATTTATTTTTGGGATTCATAAACAATGCCAAACTGCCACACAATTCCTTAGCCCCACTTAGTAATCTTGCTTCAGAAAAATTTCCAATTTCACCTGCCCCTTGAATCTCAACCACCTCTTTCTTTTTATCATCTTTCAGTATACCCCAGCCTTAGAAAAATCCTTGCATTTTTATAACCATGTGTTTTCATGACACCATACCTTTGCTCATGCTGTGCCCCCTTTAATGCTCTGTCTTTTCCCTTCCCTGTCATCCAGGCCCAGATCAAATGTTTTTCTTCTTTGATATATTGCTGATTCTTCTAATGAGAAGTAACCATCTCTATCATGCACCCTATTACAGCACAGTGAGATTTATACTAGAGTTATTTGTATACATTTCTCTCTCCCTTGACAGATTACCTATTCATCTATGTAACCCCCCTAGGGTCTTGGACAATGCCTGGCATGTAGTAGGCATTTGATAGTCATTGAATGGAATTGGCTTTGAGAATGTTAATTATTTATTTTGGCATCATTCCTGATCTAGAAAGCAATGGGCAAGGTAGAAAACAGCCATTCAAATCATCTGTAAGTAATCACAGTTTAGAACAATCATAGGCTGAAGAACCAAGACAGGGCATTTTGAGGTCAACACTCCTGAAAGTAATCCCTGAAGACAGACAGAGTATGTCTACAATGAAAAGGCTCCATCTGTAGAGTAAGCAAGATTGCTTTCTTCAGTCATCAATCAACTACCGTAGCCGCTTGTTAATTAATGAAGCCAAGTTTCTTCCCTGATGGCAACAACACTTGTCTACACTTGTGAAAGAAGGACTGATTTTGATTTACTCAGAGTCTCTGTTTGCTGTATCACTAACATGTAGTTGAATGACTAACTGAATGGCTGGCCTTTCATTGGAAAACTCTGTATGTTTCACCTAAGTTGCTTCATTAGTGAAGTGCCCATATTAAGAAGACCGTCTTGTTTAGAGTTGATAAAGCTGTAGTCATGTAATTATGCAGTATTGTCTTGTAAAAGAACACTGGTCAGGAAAGTAGGAGCTTCAGGTCTAGTCCTGGACTGGCCACAGATTAACTCATGACCTATGAAAGCACTTGGTATAATGAGCTTTGGCTTCAGAAAAACTTTTCCTTGGATTCTGACTCTCTGCTTACTGGCTGTAGGGTGATTTACTTCTCTGAGCCTCATTGTCCTTATCTGTAAAGTAGGGATAAGGAAAATTCTTTGGCATAGAAGTAAGCTTTAATTGAAACACTACCAGGAAAAAGCCTGGTACAGTGCCTGGGACATAGGCACTAAATGTTCGTTTAAATACATGTTTCAATAAATGTTTATCTTCTTCCTTTACTTGGCCCAATCTTTTTGTTTCCATTCATATAGGAATAATATCGTGCCTTAGAGTGGACAGGACTAAGCAAGTAGGACTAACACTAAATAGCTATATCTTCTTTAAATACAGTTGGGGATAAAGTTCACCGGCACTGGGAAAACATGTTCAGGCCCAGCTGGTCTTTTAGCCAGAGGAGCAAATTAGAGCATAAAGGCCCTGTCAGTGGTTTTTAGCAGGTTTGTGGGATGGGAGGAAGATTAGGAACAGCTCACATATGAGGGATTTTTATGATCATTTTCTTTGCTTACCTACATCCTCAAGAACACACATTCATTAAGACCAGTAGTCAAGCTCGGTGAACCAAGATATTGTGTGGCAATGAGTGATGCAGAGCTTTGCCAGGTCTTGTTGAGGAAATCAACTGAAAGGGCATTGATCACCACATCCACAAAATGGAACTGACTGCTAACCGAACACATCTCCAATGGCTGTTGTGATGAATATTAAACATTTTGCAAATATATTTAAAAGCAGTTACAAATAAACTTTCTAGACTGATACTGTAAAGGTTTCATTTCAGTGTGAGGCTTACCAGGAGCTTCCAAATTCCCATATGTGGCTGACATTTGATAAATATACCCCATTACAGATAAAAGGAAATTACTGTACTAAATTCACAACAAAAAGTCTATCTGTAACTCTTTTTTGCAGGTTAATATCTATATTAGGCTTCCTTGATTAGAAACCAATTAACTTTAAATCAGGGGTTCTTAACCTTTTTTGTCCCTTTGCCAGTCAGATGAAATGAATACTACTGTAATTTATTTATTGCATACATTCATAAGTGAAGGAAATGCTAGATTTCAGTTAAAGGTCAGAGAAAATAGAGATAATAAGTTGATTTTTTTTCAATTCAAGCTCACGGACCCCCTGAAATCTTTCCATGGACCTCTTGGGGGTCCATGGACCCCTGGTTAAGAATCCCTGCTTTAAATGAAAAGGTAGCTTCAATTCACAAATTCATGTTCCAAGCCTCACTACATTTAAAGTTATTGATGAAGTCCGTTTTGGGGAAGACTGAGGGCACAAAAAAAGCCTTGTGCAAGCCTGCAGTTGGAGCAAAGACATTAAGCATTCATTCAATTCTCTACATTCCTTTTTCACAAAATGTGCAATTTAGCTAATATATGCTGATTGTTCTTGGTAATTGTACGCCGTGGAAGAAAAGAGTATCACTCTTTATCCAGTGTATCAAGTCTTTTAATCACTATCTTGAGCTGTCTTCTGTATTTAAATACTTTGGGGAAAAAATCTTTTGGAAGGAATTTAAACTAACAACCACTGGTTCCATCATCAACTGATGGCTTAATCACTAATAGCATAGCCATTTAAATTAGCCTCCTGTGGATGATTAGACAATGTAGCCAATGAACCAGTGTGAGGCACCTGTGTAAAATGGGCAGTAAAAGCCATGAGAGGACTCACTCCCAATTAATAAATCAACCAACAAACCAATAACAATCTCATCCTGTACTTTGGATCACTGATTTCCCCTTACTCTCCAAAGTTGGTTTCCTTTTGGAATATCTAGTCCCCTTTCTTATTGTGGAAAGTGATTGGACACAGAGGAACAATTAGATTAGCCCAGGTCCCCTGTGCTCATGGTATTGTTTATGGAAGAAATTCAATTGAAGGAACCCAAAGGGTCTTATGTTTTTCATACTGAAGCCTGCCACACGTTAGCAAGTTGTGAAATCCACTTAATGAGCCAGTACACGATGTAATATTTATTTCTTCCTGTGCATTGCATTAAATAATATTTGAAAGCCACTGGTCAAATTATTTATATATTAGATTAAGAAGTAACATTAAGGTGGTACTTTTAGGCCAGTCAGATTTCCATCATGCCAGATTATTAAGAGATAATTCAAAATCAATAGATCGTTGTATTAGTCAGACAAAAGGGGTGTTAATGCAAAGTACCAGAAATCTGTTGGCTTTGATAAAGGGTGTTTATTTGGGATAGAAGCTTACAGTCACAAGGCCCTAAAGAGTCCAACTCAAGGTACCATAAGAGGTACTTTCTCATCCAAAGTCATTGGCCACATGTTGAAGCAAGATGCCGGGCAATGTCCGCGACGGTTCAGCCTTCCTTCTTCCTCTTAAGGCTCCGTGGTCCCAGCTTCTTCAGATCTTAGCTGTAGGCTGACATAAGGCTCATCTCTCTTCCTGGGGCTCATTTCTTTTTTGGCCCAGCTGCTCTGTTCTCTTCACAAGATCAGCTGTAAACTACCAGTCTCATCTCTCTTCCCAGGCTGCAGGATCCTCTGTGTATCTTCTCTGTGTATCTACTTCCATGTGAGAGTTTATCAGCCCACTGAGGGGGCAGGGACTCAACACAGAGTCTCACTCTAATGGTTGAATCAAAGTCCTAATCTTAACATAATTTAATCAGATATCTCAGCTAAATCTAATGCAATCAAAGGGTTATTATGCCCTTTGGAGTAGACCAGTTTACAAACATAATCTCTCTTTTTGGAATTCATAAATAATATCAAACTGCTACAGTCACCTGCTGTCACCTACTAGCTTAAAAATATATTTAGACATGCAATTTCTCCTGAAACTATGAGTTACCTTCTGAAGCAGT